>JAUCNO010000548.1:6949544-6960143 GCA_032353835.1 Enteromius viviparus | reverse complement strand
TTAGGCAAGTTGTGATGATTTGAAAAGGTTAAATTGATCAAACATAGTTTATGATCAGCACTGTCTGCTGCTGGCCACATTGTTGATATTTTAAGGGATGTTTTAACATAGTGTCAGCACAGCCGGTACCCGCCTTCCTCCCCTTCTCCACCTTTTTCCTTCGCACCTTCAAGGGGGGCGAACGGGACCGAACCTCGCTCCGAGCTCTGCCCTCGCTAGGATTACTATCAGCAGGGCTCGGGGTCCGCCGAGCTCCCGGCTCACTCCCCAGACAGAACGCCAAATTTGCTTATTTAATTTATTGAAGAAGTGCGAATTCGTGAAATAAACGAAAACAACACAATTTTGAACAAAATTGCAAAAATAATTTTTCTAAATTAACTTAATAAAAAAAACTAAACGAAATATAATTATTTTGCCATTACACACAAAACTGAAGTGTTTTATTAGATGAAACAGTATAAGCTGCTTTGGTAGAAGGGAAAGAAATTTACAAGCACTGGCCAGTGCGAGCTGGGCGGAGCTAATATCCTCAGACCTGGAACACAGAGGACGAAATCCTGCCACTCTTTCTACTGTTGGGCCAGTAGCCTCGCGACACTTGAATAATAACTGACCACGAACAGAAAATAGAACTGACTTGTTGCCTTTTTTATACGTTAATATCTTGTGTCTTGCTGTTGAACAATAAAACAATAACAATTTTGGCTAAGAGTGTGTTATAACGCAAGAATTACTGAACATGTACTGAGTAAAATATTACTGAAACCTGATTAGTAATGCCTCGCACTTCTGCATTACAGCAAAAAACTGAAACCTGATTAGTAATGCCTCGCTCTTCTGCATTACAGCAAAAAGTAATATATTACAGTAATAAATTACTTTTGTAATGTGTTACTCCCAACACTGCTTGACTTTGAGATCTAGGTATAAGGATCTTTCTTTCTTTTGTACTTGCTTATTATACTCAAAATAGTACTGTAAAAATACAAATTTTACAAAATTATACAAATTTTTTTTTTTTACCAAAAGTTTGGAAAATATTTATTTATTTAAATCCTGCATTTAATTGATCAAAATAAATGAAAACCGTAATACTATGCAATATTATTATAATTATACGCTACTGTTTTCAATTTTAATGTAGCTCCAGTTATTCCAGTCTTTGGTGTCAGATGATGCTTCAGAAAACATTCTAATATGCTGATTTTCCTTATACAGTTTCAATTATTATTATAATCAATAATAAAATCAGTTGTAGTGCTTAATATTTTTGTCGTACCCGTGATGCATTCTTTTCAGGATTCCTTTGATAAAGAAACATTAATAATAATAAAAATAATAATAATAATTAAACATTGTAAATTTATTTTAGTGTCTTTTTTGAATCACTTTTGGATGTGTCTTTGCTACAGTAAATGAAAAAATGTATTTTTCAAAAAGTTGTCTTAATATAAGTGTGATTGTATATTAATTATATTACATTCCATATTCATGTTAAAATACCACAGGTTTACCATATATATTTCTTTCTTTCTCTTTGCTAAATACAGTAACATTAGTATATTATTATGTACTATATAATATTTGGGCATGTAAAATGTTATTATTTCTGGTATATTGGAATTGGATTTTGGGGAAATCTCTCTTACCCCTACAGTACATACACCTTCTTACACACCCCCTGTCAGTGCAGTGTTCTCAGTAGTGAAGTGTTGGCATGAGTTGTTGTCTCTGTCATGAAACTGAACAGTGGATGGGCGATTGATCTAGTAACATAAATCGTCAGCTCCATCTGGTGCTGCTTGAGCCCGCCAGACTTGGATGTTTGGTTTTGTGATGCGTGAAGTCCCGTTCTGCTCGTCTGGTGTGAGGTACTTTGAGAAGCACAGCAGGCTATTGTTTTAAATCAGTGGACTCTTTAGTCACAGTCTGAAGTGAGGGGCGCACTTCACCAAACTCTACTCTAGAAAAAACAGGACTTGTTCACATGAAAAATTAGCATGTTCTAAAAATTTACTTAAACTAATCTGCATCTTGGATACTCTGAGTTTGTTTCTTCATTGGTGCAAGTTTGAAATCCATTCTGATATTTCCTATCATCACTATTTGCTGTAGTGAATGGGTGCCGTCAGAATGAGAGTCCAAACATCTTAAAAAAAGTAATCCACAAGTAATCCACGATTCCTTTCACAATCTTGTTAAAATGGTCTATGGTTTCAATGTAAAATACTTTAATGGTTAATTTGTTTCTTAAAAATATGCAGCTTTTCATTTCACAAGACATTAAACGATGGACTAGACTTATTTTTTATCAGTTTGGACTCTCGTTCTGATGGCACCCATTCACTCCAGATAATCCATTGGTGAGTAAGTAATGCAATGCTAAATTTCTTTAAATAAGAATTCAACAAAATCATTTATATGTTGGATGTCCTGAGGGATACATTTCCAAAACTTCAGCAAACTTTTACTGGTGTAGCTCAACTTTGTTGTTTAATATCGCTTCATAATAGATTGTGTTTGGCTTTCATACTTTTCTCTTATAAAGAATCCTCGATAGATTTCAGAGTGTGGCCCTGGGTTACAGAGCACTTTTCAAATCCTGCTCTGAAATGGCCAGGTAGGGACCTCTTTTTGCTTTACTGATGGATGTGGCCACGGCTTACTCTGAGACTTTAGGCCATCTGCAGGAAGGGTGACAAAGACTAAAACTTCAGAGGCTGGAGCTTCACATAAATGATCAAGCAGCCGGCACAGAACTGCTGGATTGTGAAGGTCTTGTGTCGGCAGACTGCGAGGCATTTGTCTTCTTGACTGAAATTACAGAGTTCATTTACTTTTTTGCCTTGTGTCCTTCTCTCTGTTTTTCTCTGTCTTTTCTACACTCTGTTATAGTCAGAGTCAGTAAATATCAAACAATTTGAATATATATATATATATATATATATATATGCATATAAAATAAGTCACAAGTTTACCATTTGACTGTAAAAGAAAAATGTAAAAAATTAAATATATATATATATATGTTTGTGTGTGTGTGTGTTCACTCTTTATTTATTTCATAATAAAATTATTCTTTTTCCGTCGAATAGTAAATCTGTGACTGTTATTTTACCCAGAAAACTGCCAATTAAAATGTAGCTTTATTTATGACATTCGAAAAAGGCCAAAATAAATGAGAAAGGTAATGAAATGATACCACGATCGCAGACATCCCTTTGTATTAAACTGCAATGGCTACACTCATTGAAGTCCAGCAGCTGATGAATCGAAGCTTAGAGGCCTTGATGGATGTTTCTAAGGCAATTAACCTCCAATAGTGTTTGTTTGCGCTTTGCAGGATATGTTGGGTGCTGCTTAATGAAATGAAGATGAAAATCCTTTTGTAAATCAGTGGAATTAGTGTTTAAAGCTCTTAGTGCTTTAAGCCGATGGCCTCAGGGTGTTTCTAAAGAACTTTGCTTAATGCTTTCCGTTCCACTAACGGCAGCCGCCTAAATTAGTATGCAGGGCGAGTAGGATCTTATTTTGACAGCTCAAGACTCCGCACATGTGTGTGCTTGTTTGTTTGTGAGAGAGAGAGAGAATACCTGAGTCCACGTTTAAAAACATCATTTGGCTTCATTAATAGTCTCTAATAGTGCCACACTACTTTCACATTTCCTTATCATCTGCTCCAATCAGTGAAGGATTAATATCTTTGACTAATTAACAATAATATTAATGCTGCGTCAAATGAGAATATTATCGTGATAAATCTCTCCCTTGCTGGGTGCAGATGGCAGATTAATTTTCCTGACAATAAGCATGTGCTGAAATATGCCACGGAAGCAGAACCCCAAAACAGACAGGATTTTGCCATATCTCTTTATAGGGCTTTGGAATAAAAGAGAGATGCTTTGATTTAAAAATTTCTGGTTTGCTCTGCCCATACTTACTAACCCTATGCTATGCAACGGAGCCCCCGAAGGGACAAAGTGGAGAAAAAAAATCGGGGTGTGTAAAAACAAATTGTCAAATGTTGTGACCTCTACTGCCGTCTATGGCGATTATGGTTAGGAATCCCAGTACAAATACATTGTTTTGTTTGTAGCAGTTGCTTTGTTTGTAGTCTGAGGAAATCTTTCGTTTTATGTAAATCAAATCCCAAATTAAGTTTTACAGCACATCCTGTTGCTTGTATATGCAATCATTTATCTTTGTTTGTTCACTGCTTACACTAACCTGTCTGTGTTAATCATCCGTAGGGCCTTTTATCTGGATAAATCAAACCTTCACCCGAGCTCAGCTCCCAAAGCAGCCTTCATAGACAAGGTACGTGTCATCGCTTACTATACGATCCCCAGGGACTTGTGGGAAATCTGCGTATACAGTACAGTGAAGCTAGCTATTTATCGAATGCATTTATTGATTCTCATATGAAAAAGGAATCTTCTTAGTTCTGCCATTATTCGCTCACCTTCATGTTGTTCCAAATTCACATGTTCTTATTATTTCGGTGAAACACTAAAGGTGAATTGTTTCACACAGCAACTCAACAGTTCAATCAAGAATGACTTGTGAATCAAAATCAGTTAAGCACAAGAAGCTAATCAGTCTAATTTGTAAATGAATTGCTCATTTGAGTCAATGAAGCAGTTGAGTCAATTCATAAACTACACAATTACAAATTCATAAATCTACTGATTGGGTCCACCACAGCAGTTCACAATTCAAATCTCACTTAAAACTAATTAAATAAAAAAATTACTTAGTTTTTTTATTGTTTTGTTCATTAATTCATTTGTTTTGAGTCACTGTATGGACTGTCGTTGTTCGGAAAAGCATGACGATTCATGTTTCACAGTAGTCTAATAGCACTTACTCTTAAAAATAAAGACTCCTTATTAGCGTTCATGATCCATGAAACCATCCATGAAACCTTTTAATTTAACTGGGGACAAAATATCCTTCATAGTGCAAAAAGGCTCTTTTGATTATTAAATTGTTCCTTATGCTAGGAAAATAATAGGTTATTTTATGCTATGGCGTATGAAACCCTTCTACTGGAACTTTTATTTTTCAGACCATGGGTTTGGAACATCAGAGTGTGATTAAATGATAGCATTTTAGGGTGAACTATGCCTTTAATATGTAATGTTATTGTAATGTTGTTCTATTACACTCTCTCTCTCTCTCTCTCTGTAGCTGATGCGTCCTCTGAATGCTCTGGATGAGTTGTACAGACTGATGGAAAGTTTTATCTCGTGTCGGCGGACGGCCGCGTGCCAGTTCACAGCCTGTGGAGCGTCTGGGGTCGGGCTGCTCACCGTAGCCTCGGAGCTGTGCAGCCGCTTGGGAGCTTGTCACATCGTCATGTGTAACAGCGGAGTACACCGGTCAGCCTGGGTTACACACACATACACTCACACTCCTCCTTTCCCTTCTGTCCGACAGGCATCAGGCATTCGCCAGGGACTCTGTCTAAGTGGAACGCTTCTGTTTTTCCCTCCCCTGTCTCTTTTTCTTTCTGTCTGTAGCTCCGAGCAATTTACTTCCTGTCACTTATGTCTTTTATCCTGTTTTCTTCTCTGCAGCCTCAATCTTTCTTCAGTTTTGGCAAGGTTTTTTGGGTTTATCTCTGGTTCTATTGCAGTCTTCCTCTCTTCAGTCTCTCTTCCTCGTACCATTTAATATTCAATTTCCTCTTCTGTATGAATACGTAATAATCCTCATTACATGCTCATGCATCATTCTATAAATACACCTTTCTCTGCACTAATCATTCACCCAAAGCAATTATGAATATTTAGCATTTCAGTTCTACATTTAGAAGGTCTCGCTTAATCCATCTTTTCAGAGATGGTCCAGACAGCTCTATATCTCTAAGGGTTCTTTTGTGAATCGCAACTGAAGGGACATATTTTATTCAATTCAAGGCTACTTTTAGCATCACCCAGAGCTGATGTACTTCTTTCACGAAACCAACATCTTTCAACAGTTCTTTTGTTATTCATTTTCAGTTTCAAGTGTCTCTGTGTGTCAGTGCCTTATTGCATAGGCCTTGTTATTATGGGGCTTACAATGCAGCACTGTATTAATATTCCGCAAATATTCAGGTTTTGTTGAAAACATCACACTACTTTTCAAAAGTATGGGAGTGATATGCTTTTTTTCTAATGTTTATATCTTTCTAAGTGACTTATTCTGACTTTTATTTGATCAAAATGCGTACTAGTTAATTATATTACAATTTAGTAATTTAAGAAGGTCTTTAATTATCTTAATATATTTGAAATTGTAATTTATTCCTGTGATGCGACGTTGAATTTTCAGCAGCCATTACTATCCAAGAATCATTTCTTCTCATCAATGCTAAACTTCTGCTTAATACTTTTCGGGTGACTGTGATATATATATTTTTTACAGGATCATTTATTTGATTTGAAGTGGTTTAAGATTATGCTTAGAGAATTTCAGTTTAGTTATAATTCTACTTCAGATTCATATTTGAATTACAATTCTTATGTCCCTTTACCACAACAGTTCAAGCTCAATTGAAATTCAGGAAAAACACTCTCAATGAAATTCTAAATGGCACTCAACCAAGTGCAAAGTCACTCCTTGTTGTGTGTTTTCTTTGTATGCTGTTGAAAAATGTTTTTTAGTTTTCCATTTTTCTCTTCTTTTACGTTTTTCCTGTTTCCTGTTTTTTAACATCACTCTCTGGAGGACTGCAACTCTTTTAGATTCAATTTAGATTCAAACTTCTTAGTGGCATCACTTACTCTTTGCCTGGATACTGATCTTTGGAGGACAGCCAGCTCTGATAAGATTTACATTTGGTCAGGTTTGTAATAGGGAGCTTTACAGTGTGTTGTGAGATATTCATTGCCATCATTTTTTATATCCTTGCCCTGGCTGGAAATTTTCAAGACCTTTGACACAATTCTGCTTGGAAAGATCTTTCACCTTCAGTTGACCAAATAAATAGGGTGTTTCCTTCTACTTTAACAGAAGCAGAATCCATAAGCAACTGCATAAAAATCATCAACATCATGGCTTTTTTTCTTTAGCTTTCTTTTTCAATTTGTTTTGTAAAATGTTCATGCAATTGGATGTGGAAAAGAACAGGAGGGGGTTGACATTTTATTTGCACTGTATGTTGCTGAAATGGTATTTCAATTAAGAATTCAAGGCCTTACACATGGCAACAAATGCACATGCATGCGGCTCTTTCAGTGGCACTTTACTGCAGTCTATTGGATAAAAGCAGCATGAAATGTTCGCAGCATTGTGTGTGTTGGTTTTTGGGTGTGACTAACTCACATTTGTACGCCATGGCAATTACAGGCCACGTCTCAGCTTCAGTGAAGCCGCAGGTGCTCAGACCTGCCAGGGATACGGTGAATTCAGTCTTGTTTACCCCTCTAAACATGCCTTCATCAAACAAACTCTCTCTTTATTTAACCTGCTTTTGCTCATAATCGACCGATAGTTCCGGATAATTCTGTGTAAAACATGGTTTGGGGCGTTTCTTCACATTTATAGTTTGTTTCAAGCCTGCTTTTCTCAATAGCTAAGTTGCATTAAATAGGTTTAGGCTGGAAATGTGTGGTATAACTTGCAAAATGTATGTGAAAGTTGATTAATTAATTCCGTAGAGTTGAATTTCAGATGTTACAAGTGAATATTCTGTCTTCATTTACTTCTCCCTCATGCTTTTCCAAACCTGTATTTGTTTCTTTCTTCTGTTGAGCATAAAAGAAGATATTTGGATGAATTCTGGACGTTCTGGAAATAAATACTATGGAAGCCAGTAGAGACCATCAATTGTTTGATTGCACACATTCTTCAAAATATCTTCTTTTTTAGGTTTGAAACAGTGATGACAGAATTTTTCCTATTCGGGTGTACTATTCCTATAATAAAACACCCAGTATGCATCAGCAATTCATAATGTGCTGCTATTTATATATCCTTTTGTCTGCCAAATGGCCTCTATCAACAGACAAAATGTGCCAGTTCCTGCTTTTAATGAAATTAAATAGTTGCAGAAAGGCACAAGCTTTGCTATAAAGTGTTCACCTGCCAAATGTGGTTGAAGCTAAGTGAGAGCTGATGTTTATTTTATTGCTAAATTTCTTTCGCCAAGGTGTTGCAGAGGTCCAATTTCAACACAAAGTTGTTCTAAAATGTACTGGTTCCCTCCAAAGTTGGAAAGTAAAAGTGGGCATAATGAGAAATCACATTTACTTGGATATTGAGGTTGCTGTAAATGAGTTCACTTCAAAAAAAAAGCTGATATGAACTAAGTGATGCTTATAAACAAAGTTTCGGGAGGAGTGCGCACGCTTGATTATCCGCGGCTGGCCCCGCATTACCTAATCAATGCAATTCTGTCCTATCCAATCAAACCTACTAGCCTCCTCCTTAAATAGGCTCCCTTCCGTATCTCGTTATGCATCCCTCCTCCGCCCCTTCTCTGCTAGGGGGGGGCATGCAGGCTTCGAACCAGACGTAGCGCTCAGCCCTCGCTAGGGTTCAAACCACTAGGACTCGGTCTCCAAGCTCGCCCAGCACGCCAAACATGCTTATTTTATTATTATAAGGAAGCGCAAACTCATGAAATTGAATAGATACTATTAAAGAGATACTTCAAGCAAAAATGAAAAATGCTCGCCCTTATGTCATTCCAAACTCGTAAAACTTTTGTTCATATTCAAAACACAAACCAAGATATTTTTGATGCGATCCGAGCAACAATTTGTGGAGCATATTTCAGTACAAATGATGTTGTGTAACGGTCACACTGTAATGTAAGCTTGGACTTTTATTGCGGTGGAAGCTCCGCAAACAAAAATTGTACCCAACTGTAAAGGATCGAAAATCTGTATGATAGTTTTTGGCATATAAAGCCAGGACTGACCTCACAGGCAGACCTCATAGGAAAGAAAATGAATAGTTCAATTCAATAAAATTTTTTTTAGTGCATTTCAACCATCTGTACTGCTCCTGAAGCATGGACAGTTCAATGAAACATTCATGGGTCTCTACAGAGCTCTATAAATTTGCTCAAATATCATCATCCCCAAATTGGGATATTTGATTTTTTTCATTATATATACATCTTTTATGACCAATATCTACTTTCTCTCCCACATAGTCTTTCTACTCCATATGTGCATTCCCAGGGTCACATTTACATGAAGTGTGTAAATCAGTCATTCACATCTGCTGGTTGTAGGTTGCTTAATGTGTAGCGTATATAGCAGTCCTCCCTTAACAATATCACACACATTTGATGGGCCTCTTCTACATTTCGTACGTCAGCAGAAGAGTTCAAAACGCTATTTTATAAAGAGCAAATAAATGCTGTCACAGAGGTCTTGCCTGGGGCCAGTTGGCTCAATGTTAAGCCAGCTTTGATTCGCTATGGCTGATATCACACAGCAGCGAGTGGTTCCTGCTGTGACTCCCACCTCTGCTGTGATGCCAAAGCATTTCTGATCTTCCTCGGAATTATGGATCATTTTAAAGGAGAGTTTCTTGTCCATACAATGAAAATCATTGTTATCATGTGTTCTACAGAGGGAAAAAAGTAATACATTATATATATATATATATATACAGTATATATATATAATGTATTACTTTTTTATATATATATGTATTTATATATATATATATAATTTAACTTTTAATAATAATAAACTAACATAAAGCTTACATTTTGTAATAAAGAAAAGCAGAAATAATCAAAAATATAAATATTCGATAACAAAACTGACTTGGCAACTATCAGAAGGAAGTTGAAGTGATAAAATTAAATAAATTTAAAATAAATTTAAAATAAAAAATAAATTAAAGTATTATTAAAATATTTTAAAAAATGACAGGCACAAAAATTACACAAAAAAATAAAAACTGGATAAAAAGTTATTTCAAAATAATTAATAGTATAATAAACCTAACAAAAAAAGTAATAATGTAAAATACAAATATTAGATTAAAAATATTGCAAAAATATTATAAAAATATTAAAATAAGTTGAAGAATTGAAATGATAAAACTGGATAAAATAAAGGTAAACTAAAATAAAAATAAAATTATTATTAAATTGTAAAAAAAAGAACAAAATAACATGTGCAACCATTACCAAATAAATAAACAAACTTACAAGTTTAAATAATACAATTATTTGTTAAAAGCAGTGGAATGTGAGAGGATCTTTCTTTTTTTTTCCTTCCATAAAAATAATACTGAAATGACAGGTTTGTTTTCACTAGTTTTACCGTAAACTCTTTCCACTTTCTTGCTACTCACCTCATAACCTCATAAAACTGTTCTTCCGTGATGCTTTCTTTACTGCTAGTCATGTGGAGGTCAAAGTGGTGTATGACATGAGATTTTAAGGCTCTTAACGCTTACTTCCAAGCATTCCCTTAAGCAATTAAGTAACAGTAGAAATGCTATGGTTGAGCGGAGCAGGGACAGCTCAATCAGCCGTAAAACACTGAGGATCAATTTTGGGGTGTAGTTCCTTTTCAGGAACTCGAGCTGCGTCAACGAGACGCTTTGGGAACGCCCCCAGCGTACGTGCTCTGAACAATG
>JAUCNO010000548.1:6913412-6924425 GCA_032353835.1 Enteromius viviparus | reverse complement strand
CCATGTAATGCAGTGAAGAAATGCAGACCCAGCTCCCAACCCAACTTTGTGAATAGATTAACGGCGATATTTTTTTACGCCGATAACGGCCCACCACTAATTATTATTAATGTTAAAGTTTTGGCTGCTTAATATTTTTGTGAAAATAATTATTTAATATTTTTTTTAAGTTAATTATTTTAAAATATATTCAAATGTAAACTGTAATTATACTTTTAAATTTTAATAATATTTGACAGTATTACTGTGTTTTTTCTTTAGTTAAATATTTAATGGGATAATAGATAAATAAATAAACAAAAATCTTAATTTTTCAAAAGTGTAATGTATACATGCCACTGTATATATGCATGAAATAATAATATTTTATATATAAATGGGTTGTTTTGTTGTCTGTGTTGCTCTGCGGTTGTAACACTCCTTGACTTTCCTCTTCCTTCTGTCTCAAGGGCTGGAACCCTTCCAGAACTCTGTCCCAGCCTTCAGTCAGTGTCTCCCTGCTTTGACGTAATGCATAAATGAAGGAATCAGAGAAATAAGAGAGCAGTCTCAAGCAAAGCTGAGCTCTAGCTAAAAAGTCAGCATACATATACAGTAAGATCAGCAATGGCAACATAATATTAATAACTTATTGCATCCATAGTGGGTCTAGACAGTGAGTCAGGAGACTATAGTAAATAATTCATTTGAATCCCTTAACAAGGAATTGTTGCTTCATTTTCTGAAGAGTTTCTGGCAGTGTCTGTGGTAAACACATACTGTAGTATCAGTATCCCCGTGACTCATGATAAACACTCATGAACTCTGCTGAAGGAAGAGGCTTCAAGGACGTGATCAGAAGATATCAAGAGAGTTTGTGTCAGCAAGAGAAAGGATAATTTGTTCAATGATAACAATTTGTATGTTATGAAGGTCTATTTGTTTACATCCTAAACATCTTCTATTTCTACAACAGGATTATTTTAGGTGAAAAAAACCTATGTTCCTAGAGAATAATTAATGTGGAAAATGTATAAATAAAGAAAGAAATGTGCTAATTTATGCTTAAAACTATAAAAATAAAATCAAACAATAATTAAAAATATACTAAACAAGTCTTAATAGCTTGCAAAAACATCTAAAAATATATATAAAAACATTTTTAGTGGAAAAACTACCGATATTACTTTCAATTCACTCTTTAGGTTGGATAAGGAAGGTCAAAGTCAAGCAGATTGCATTGTGGGATGCAGTATCTTGCTCACCCTGTACCCTGCACATTTTTGGGAAATGAAGTAGATGCACAAACTATTGCAGCAATAGTAAGAGTATTACTACAAACATTCTCTGACACAGAATGCCAATGGCTGAAGGAAGTGCTTTGGAAATATCATCCACAATAGAGCTTGTTCTTTAAAACTGCCACTGAACCTGGCTTGCAGTCAGTTTGTCTATTAGAAAAACTAAGATTGCCTCCCCCTGCCAATTTCCACCATTCTGTCAGCATGATTGAGAGATCCTGTGTTTCTCCATCCTGATGATGCAAGAAAATCAATCGAAAAGCTTATTTCTGTGCAGGGATTTTGACCTAAATTTCAGTATGCATGCTCTCTATCATGCAGATCAGTATCTTAAAGAATAGCCTTTCTTGTTGGCTGCAGCTTTCAACCGTATCATCACACTGTTGATGTCTGTATTAAAAAGGTCAATGAAGTAGGCAGGGAAAACCCCTCTCAGATAGCATCGGATGCTTTATAATCTTGAAATGAGTGTGTGCTAATCCACACCGTGCTTTCCTGTTTACCACAAGGGCAATTACTCACTGGGGAATCTGGGGTAGTTACAGTAACGCAGCCCTGCTCAATTTACTTCCTGCTAAACCCACAAATTACAGCTCTCTTTTATGTGCCCCCTGTTGCTAGGTTAGTTTAATTATCCAACAAGGCTTATGTGGCTTAATTACTGCGTTTACATCTACCGTCTTGCTGATTTGTGATTGTCTGGCGTGTAACACAGAACTGATGCTATGTTTCGTGGAAGTGGAAACTGCTAAAAGTTGTTTTTACATGCACTAGACTTATTTATGGAAAGCCTAATTTTGTTTTTACAACTTACAAAAGTCATAATTGAACAGAAGTTGTTTTTTTCCAGAGAAGGGTAAAATTGTGTTTTCGCCACGACTTTGGTTGATAACGGAGCAAATATCATTAGAGGGGTGCTTTCTCTCGTAAATCTGATTTTGTCTGGATTGGATTTTTTTTGTGATTATAGTATATTAGTGGTTTCAAATATGTTTAAAAAAATAGTAATTTGCTTTTTAAACTCTGCAGATTCCCCTGATTGTTACACATTCTAAAACCAAATTTTCCACTATAGCACCCGTTTTCCAGTCCAGTTTGGGAAACTAATCAAGTCAGAATAAAGCTTAACACATTTTAACCATTGGGACCATTTTGATTCTCTCCTACAAGGTATCAAAAATATATATTAAGCATACCCATTTTTGCAGTGTGATATTATTGACAGTGTTGTTTTTATTTACTTTACTATCATATTTTTTCAGTGCTGTCAAATTATGAATCACATCCAAAATAAAGTTTTTGTTTACAAAATATATGTATGTGTGCTATGAATATATATGTATGTGTTAAAATGTTTACATATATACAGTATATATTTATATATATATACATATATCTGTTTGTATTTATATATACGTTATCAGGGCCGTGGTCAAATAAGACTTGCATTTAAAATTAGACACTTCAAGCTTTCTATAGATATGTGTCTCATGTCTGTGTGTCATGTTTTCGCGGAGATTTTAGTTCATTTATTGATGCGTTTCTAAAAACCGCCACGGAATTAGCAAAGAAAAAATGCGAACACTGTTTATTTTCCTTATTTTGAAAAAGCACACACTTTTGTTTTCACTGAGAGTGAACTCAAAAAAAGTAGACACCTATGAGATTCGAAAGGTGTATAACATTTATTTGTGTGACCAAAGTAAACAGAGTATTTTAGTGTCTTTTGCACTGATAAGAAGAAAAAAAAGACGTGACCATCGACTTCAGTCAGCGCTGGCAGCCTGGTGCATTATGGGTATTTCTTTAGAGGTATTTTTGCTGCTATTTTTGTGTAATTTAAGCAAGACAGTTGGGTTTTTGTATTAGTGATGTTGTGTGAGTTATGTTCAAGTTAGTTTGGTTCATTTGCAGCCCTGTTACGTGTAAGTTAAACAGTTACCGTCGTGCAGAGAAGTGTGTATGGGGAGTGAATCTTGCCTAGGGTTCCAAATTGGTTAGGGCCGGCCCTGTACGTTATTAAAAATACACAGTAATGTAAATCAAAAACTTAGGTTAGGTCTACTAAAAATAGGTCTGTCTGTATTGGTATAAAACAATTGTGACGATTTCCAAACAGAATGAATGGAACCATAATGAAATAAAATGAATAAATGTGATATTTTTGTGTAATTAATTCATCTAAATTAACGCGTTAAGGTCCCGGCCCTAATATATATATATATATGTATATATATGGATGACTTTTTACACATTTACACATACATACAGTATATGTATACATGTGTGTGCACATGGCTGTGGTCATCAGTTGTGTGTCAATCGCTGTGTATGTCTAATGTGTATGAAATTCTCCTTAACCCTCTAATAAAAGCTCTTGCTCCACTTGAGAGAAAAATTTAATTCGCTATTTTGCCATTTCGTCAACCAAGTGAAGGGGTTATGATCAGTGTTTCTACTATCAACACACAAAGATGCAATAATTTGATTTGATCTTGGATGTGTCATTTGATCTTGGATGTAGTTAGCTGGATTTGATTGTTGTGGATTTGTCCTGATCTTGGATTGTTTCGTTCTTCGAAGCGCATCTCGGACTTGCTGTCATAGCAACAGGCTCTGTAAACATGATTTAGGCTGTGCTCCTGGCTTGTTATGATTGGTTGAGAGGAGGAGATGATAAGGGAGGAGGAGCTAATCAAAAGCCATAGTGAAAAAGTAGGGGTTGGAGACACAATGGAACAGACATTTTCATAATAAGAGTCTAAGATCGCGACAGGGAAACACAGACACAGACAACAGGAGGGAGTCCACAAAACATTTTCCACAAAGGACTAGACAGGGAACACTGACAGGAATCATAAGAAGTATTCAGTATTGCGTTTATTTAAACACATTGTAATTTGAGCAAAATCTAATGTCGATCAACCTCTAATACTTATGTATTTATACACCACTACATAAACCAACGCCTATAGGCTATAGTTTCATCGGGTGCATGCGCCTGGACCTAAGTTAACTTCCAGTCTGTGTTTGCTTATTGTCTGGTTAGTGCTGCCGCCTACAAATGCAGCTAATGATGAGTAATGAAGTTGGTTTCAGGTTATTGTGCTACGGAATGTGTTTCCCATACATTTATTAATTTGTGGCGACCTGCCACTATATCAAAACAGACCAATTTTCTAAAAGGCTTTGTTGACTAAACATGAAGTAGATAATGCACGTTTAAAAATCAAACCGAGGCGTGGGTGTTTTTATATCACTGTATTTCTGAAAGAAGATTGTCTTTTAGAAAATGCCATTTTCATTTTATCTTGCATGTAAGGCAGCGTTTGTAAGCTCATACCTGCTTTGTCTACAGAAGTTACCAGGGAAACCTTTTGTTTCTTGTGATTAAAGCACCTCCTGCTGGCCGAGAATGAGTTAAAATCAGCATTTTAAATAAATCCGTCTGATTTACGCAGTGAACATATTTTGCTTGTTATCGAAAAACTGAAGTACTCTAGAAGGACTTTGTTATATTGCAGCCATTTGCTAAAACCATTTAGGTTCATTTTTTTCCTCATTAATGTACACACAACACCCCATATTGGTGAATTAAATATCTACTTCTATCGTTAAATATCTACTTCTATCTTTTTTCGTGTAACATAACACATTTTAAGTTGTGTAGTATTTGGGGATTTGTGGCATTTTTAATTTGAACTGGCTAATTTAGTAATGTTTATATATATATATATATATATATATAATTGGGCTTATTAGGATTTTATGTAAAATCTGAGATACACGTTTCTCAGTCGAAGTTGTGGTGATAATGTTAGAAAGGGCTATAGTTTAGTATAACAGCACAACCATTTTTAATACAAAGGTTAATTGTCAATAAATAAATAACAAAAATAACAAATACTGTTAAGAATATAATGTCCATTGTTAGTTCAAGTTCAACCTGTCCTCCAACTAATACACCCATTTAGGTTGTTTGTACAAATATGTTGTCATGATCCTGGGTGGATGTAGCTCAGTTTGTAGAACAATGCATTAGAAAATAAGACGTAATCATCGGATCATGGATTTGAACCCAGAGAGCAATGTGCTCATAAAAACCCTTTGAATTATGTTTTTACATAATTTTGTAACAGGTAGGTTTAAGGGTGGGGTTGTGTGGTTGTACAAATTAATTGGCGTGTTTCCAATAAAAATATAAAAAACAAGACACAGCTATGCAGTCTGTGTGAATGTTTGAACACAATAATTATTTGTGGAATGAACTGTGAGGTAAGGGACACCAGGTAAAATCTCGCCTAGGGCAGTAAATTGGCCAGGGCCGGCCCTGATGCAACCGTGCCATTTCAATTTCCTTTTACACAGATTTGAACTGATTTGGCGAAGTGGTTACATACTGTTCAAACTGTCAAGTACATCTCTGTACTCTGTGAGATACAGAACAAACCTATTGTCTAAGAAGACCCATGGATATAAAGCTGGATATGGTGTGTTCAAAAGCATCAGATTTAAAACCTCCCAGCATATTAATATTGTTTTGAAGTCATAACAGGATATTCTTCAAGTAACTGTGCAAGAATTATGCTTTATTAATTAAATGAATTTGTGTGAAAAGGAATAAAAGGTGTCAGAGTGCCTCTAGTGTTAATTTTTTTGGAAACTGCAGTGATATGTACTTATTGGTATGTATTTTTTGTCACGGTAAAACGTGCACCCTGGTATGTTTACACCATGAGACCAGGTAGGTATAGTGAATGTTCATTGTATTTGTGCAGGTCTTACAGGACTAAAACAAATCTGCAATCTTTGCAGATACCCCTCATAATTAAAATGAACCGTCCACTACTTTTGCGCTTGGTTTAGAAAACTGATCATGTCCGAATAAGGATTAACACATCTGAAATTTAATTTTGATGATGCCTACCAACATTTTTTTTTTTTAAACATAAATCTCATTTTTAGCCTTCCCTTCTGCCAGTTAGCCTCCAGCAATATCCTCTTATATGCTATAGCTCATATAATACTCAATATCAGTGTGAATATTTCCCAGACCAATTACCTAATTAGTTTTCCTGATGGTGAAAGCTTGCCAGCAGTTGATTCAGGTTGGCACAACACGAGCTGGCTTGACAATGTACTACTTTAGCACAAGTTCTCTGGCATTTACTCACATGCTACATGTCTGTACTCTAACCACTTTTTGTTTGGTTCTGATAGGAGATGATGACCAAACTGATAACTGAGACACCAGACCACCCCATTCCTTTCCTCATTGGTCATCTCCAAACCAAGCAGGAGAGTCCCGGCAGGATTCAGAGGACCCTGTCGGGATCTGCAGCACTGTGGGCCGAGAGCTCCTCAGGTGGGTATAGTTTAGAATCCTTCAAGCTGTTTCACTTATAGACAAAATGTAGATCACTACCAGTTTCTCTCTCTGTAGAATACAAAGGCACACGACGGGACTCCAGGGGTTCTGAAAAACCTTGGCAGATCCATCCCAAGAAGCCCAAGAAATCAAAGAGCGACCTGGCTGTGTCCAACATTTCCCCTCCTTCTACTGAATCTAAATCATGTGAGTCCGACTGCAAGAGAGAAGCTAGTGTCATTACATCTGTTTAATGTGATTCAGCTGGCTGTTAATCTGGGATCAGCTGAGCATTTTCAGAGATCAGAAATAGAAGAGACCGTCTGTACATTAGTGAACAATGACGACTTCTATCTTTAGATAATACCATTATGGAGGCTATCAGCATGGGCTCTGAGTGATATGTATTGCTGAGGGAGTAACTCGTATCAGCATCTTTAATAATTTAACATGATGCTCTGTTACTGACAGCGGTTCTATTTCTGCCTGAGTGGAGGCTGTTGGCCAGTTTGGGGAAAATGGCACGAAGGGAGATTGTAAATACGTGTAACCCCATTTTAAACTGTGGATGGATGCCTGTGCCCATTTCCAGTTGACTTATTTAGATGGTTTTATGGACTTATGCAGATCAGCGAGTTTGTAAAATCCTTTGATTGAGTTTGTATTTTTTGTTCTTGTAAAGTATTTTAAAGCAAGAGTTGAGCAAGGTTTAAATTATTAATGTCCTTCCAAATGTCCTATATGACCTTTTTCTCTTTTCCTTAAAATTAATGTCACTGCCAAGATCTAAAAAGATGAAAAAAAAGCTCCATATGGGGAAAAGTTTAAAATAGTTCATGTGACATCAGTGGATCATCCTTAATTTGTGTCACATGTATGGACGTTGTGTTTTCCCCATATGCTCATTGTTTTTTCCCCATGACCCAGTTCTGTGTGATTAGTTAGTGTGTCTCATTCATTATCATGGATTTCCCTTCCTTTATAAATTGCTTTCCTGTCTTTCAGTGTTTGTCGGTTCTCGTCTGAGTTAATTGTATGCGTAACCTGCTCCTGCGTTTTTGTAAATATTAAATATGTTTCTTCACTACAACAAACCTCTCTGTGCTTTGCCTATGCACCGACAATTTGATGAAAATATTTCATATTACAATTACCTTAATTTGTGTTCTGGTGAGGTTTTATGGGTTTAGAACAACATTATAGTGAGGAATTAATGACATAAATTTTCATTCATTAATTTTGTTTACTCTGCTAACATATATATGTAGATAATGCTTAACTCTAACAAACCCACTTTATCATTTACAATACAGTTTTTTTTAAGGCCTCTATATTATTAGCAAGATTTTAAAACTTTTTAATCATAAAAATAATAACTGAATATAATATTGCTAAGATGTGTTATTGGAAGATATAGAATGATCAGCCGGGTCATTTGTAGTTTGTTGTTTTTTGTTTTTTTAATTCAAAGCCTCAAACATTTTCATGGTTTGTTGGGTTTTTATAATGCATATTTGGTTAGTACATGTAAATGCACTTCTCAATGTCAAGTTTTGATATTTGCAAGTATCCATGAGATGTACAAGATTTGAGAGCTACAGTAAATTAGCTTCTTTTTTTTTTGCGTGACTTCTTTGAAGTATCAACTACGTCAGGTGTTCAAAAAAATATAGGCCCTTGGTTTCCAGGTAGTGATACTTCACATAACGAGTCCAGAGGTTACTCTGCAGCACATGCAAAATAAACAGAGTGTAATTTACACAGCATGCTGCAGTATGCAAAGTAGTTCTCGTTTTCAAACTCATGCATTAGACGGAAAGACAGAATCTGTTCTTCCAAAGCAATAAATTGCGAAGGGCTCTTATATATGCTATAGATCTACCTGATTTATTGTCATGATTCTGTCATGATTTTATGCAAATTAAGCTCATGCATGAAAGCACAGTCCTTAAGGCTTCAAAACACTCATTTTAGAACAATCCAAATGATCTCCCAGATCATCATAATATGCACTAATTGGTCGTTCTGGGTATCCTCCGTCCATCTTTAGCGCTGTAGGGCTTGATCACAAAAGCTAATGAGCTGTTTTGTTCTTTTACCTGCGATAGCCTGTGCTGTCAGTGTCATTGTGTTCACAGAGTTATTCTATTCTTTTTTTTATCAGGTGAAAATGCAGCTCCGTGTGCCATCATATTGCATGCTCACAGTACTTTTTACCTGCATAGGCCACGTTTAAAGCAATTACAGAGGCTTGGGGAATGTGGAAGGGAAAACACCCTGTACAGAAATCATTTGCAAAACATGCACTGCACTGAAAGCAAATACCTCTGAGTCACAGCAGTGGCAAACACATTTAACTTGACGTTGTGACTGTTTTAAATTATTCAGTGTTACACTCTTTGCTGCAAGTGCTCTTAGTCAGACTCACAGAGGTATTGCATATGTCTGACAATCTGAGCACGTTTGTTTTTTTTGCACTGGGGCTCTGAACAGTGACAGCATTAAAATAGTACAATATGAAGTTTTTTTTTTTTCCCAAAACAAGTGTCATGGACAAAGTAAAATGACCTTTAGAATGCTCAGCGGTTGCTCAAGTCAATAAAGTAAATGATATTGATTTCAGCTGGATGGGATTTGCGTAGATTAGAAAGTGAAAAATGTGTCGTGATGAGTTTCAATAATATATGGTCGTAAGAATGTGATTATAAAATCTCAAAAGCTGTGATTTAATTAGACTGATGTGCTGCATGTTTCATAGTGAAGCGTAGCTCTGTGTTAATTTACACTAGGGATGTCACCATACCAAAACTCTTGCTACCCAAGTCGATACCATGGTAAAAAAAGAACACATTCAACATTATTTCAACATTAACTCCTAAACTTTTCACCTTAGCCTACTTAAAAAATGCATTAAATCATATTCATATTATTGCATCTAACATTTTATATATGGTAAAAACATGAGTTAACTGTCAAACATAAATATCCTATTTTGATTTAGAATTTGTTTCTTTTGAGTACTTTGAAAGTTAAAATTTATTATCATTTTGTTCAGGATATTAGTTGTCGAGTTAGTAGTTTCATGCGTACCTGTGTGTGGCTGTTGATTTTTTTCCTCTTATAAAAGTGGAAACCGCTTACTTTACTCGTTCAAGAATAAGATACTATTCGAAACTATTCTAAATATGTGTACATTTACAATAAAAATAGTTTACAATAAAAATAGCCACTTTCAAGAGCGCATTTATTTATTATGTTTATTTATATTATTATTATTATATTATTTGTTTATTTATTTATTTACAAAAATATATATATTTGGCATATGGGCCTTTTTCTCTTTTATAGCTTAATTTAAAGTTTAATTTCTGTCATTTTAAGGGTGCTCTATACAATCTTGCAAACACTAGGGGTACAGGATGTGCACCAAAGCAAAAACCAACTTCGGGCAACCAATTGACAAGAAGAGATGGGGTTTAATGTGCGCAAACAAACTTCGGCCAACTAATCAGCAAGAAGAGGTGGGGTTAAACACGCATTAAACACCACCTCTTCTCGCCGAGTGTTTGGCCAAGTTTGTTTTTGTTGTGGTGTCCATAGTGTTTCTTTTGTTATTGCAGCCTCTGTGTTGTCTTTCGAGACCGGGATTTTTCCCGATGTATTCAGAGGGCAGACAGCAAGACGATCAAGGGGTGATGCATACGGTTTGAGATAAAAATGAAATCGAGCCAAAATCCTGTAACATCACATAGAGCAACTTTAATGATAACAAATTCAATTTTTTTGGATTATTAATGTTTTTCCATTTTTTGAAAGTGTTTTATTTGTCTTCTTTTGCAGTGCCTCGTTCAATACTGCGCCCTACCTGGGACTGGAGGACCAAACCTGAGAGCCGAGACTTTGATGAGCTCAATCACATACTGCAAGAGAGCAAGAAGCTTGGCAAAGCCCTGGAGAACCTGTCCCGCAGTAAGCAAATGGACAACTATCCAGTGAAACATTCAGTGTGCTTAACAGGATGGTTCACCTGAAAAACATTGTCATAAATTACTCACCCTCTTGTCGTTTTTAAACCCGTCAGACCTCCGTTTATCTTCAGAACACAAATTAAGATATTCTTAATGAAATGTGAGAGCTTTCTGATTCTCCAACACAACTGAAACATTTTATGGCCTAGAAAGGTAGTAAGTAAATTATGAAGTTTAAACAGTAGGAAAACTCGAGAGCTTGCGAATTTGAATGTGAGAACTTGAAGGTGAGAATTTGTATTTGTAAGCTGAAATTTTTCTACTCACAGCTCTGATGTGAAAAGCTGCATCTATCGATTTGCACACACAGACAATGCTCAGGACACCTGTGTTTTGA
>JAUCNO010000548.1:6894212-6913312 GCA_032353835.1 Enteromius viviparus | reverse complement strand
ATACAAATTAACTGGCAATAAGTCAGACTAACTGAAATAAGTCTGGCTTATACTCTAATCTTGGTTTATGGAACAGGCCCCTGGGCTTGTGCATACATATTTGTTCTTAACATTTTTTAAATATATTTAATCCACTTATAAATATATAAAAATAATACATCTGTGAATAATGTGTAATTAGAACATTGTTATAGAAAGGGTTATAATTAACTAAGACTAGAGCTGAAAGTAAAACCATATAAATATGAAATTATAAAATGAATACCACATTCACAAATTTTTAGTAATTGGTGATGTGTTCAAGACATTGTACATACCTGTACACCGATTTGAATGAATGGGAATGGCATGCACTATTTGTACGTTATTACACCAGCCAGTGACCTCTAAAGTCATACTGACTTAGTTCTACAAAGTTGTACAAGAAAACACCTTAACATACTTGAACAGTGTTACTAAGTCGCCCGAGTTCTCCTTGAGCTTCTTGATTTCATCGTCTCGGACCGGCGCACAGAACTTGCCCATAGTATTGATGATGTAAGACACAACGCCCTGGATATCAACCGCATTGTTATCAGCCTGCTGGTGGATCAGGTCCATGTCCAGGACCTCCATGATCTGAGTACGCAAGCGATTGGCCCCGGGGTTCAGGAAGGACAGCAGGGTCTTTGATGAAAGGACAAAAATGATTAAGAAACAGTTTGCAATCAGACTGCTTTTCATCATTTTATCAAAGTAAATGTGTAACTTACATCTCTGATCTCTTCCAGAAGTTTGATGGCGTAATCGTACACAGGAGGGTCATCATTCAGCTCGGTTTCAAGACAGTCCCAGAAGGCCTTGTGCACCAAATCTTTAACTCTCTTCTCCATGCTTTAAGGAAAAAAAGGTTTGGATTTAATTATATAATCAATGTACATTATATTATATATATATATACATACATAGGCCATCTATGTTTTTGACCCTTGACTATATTAAATAATTCTGTGTGTGTTTTCATAATCATCAATCATCACCCATCGACTTGTTCTTGACCCGTGTCTATAATTATGAACAGTTACCAAGCAAACTGAACATCAAGGGGGACCCAGATCTGGAGATGGTAATTACATAACAACAGTTTAGTACCTATTTTGGGGTAGATCCGGAGGCTCTAGGTGGAAGTTCCGGTTGACAACAATCTCATGAGCCAGGCTCAGATTAGAAAGGTCCCGAGCCGAGGCCATGACCTCATCAAGTGTTAGGGTTTTTGGTGGGCTGCCTGAGGACACAGTGGCAACTGAGGTTAAAAGACCAATAGACATTTATACCTCTTTTGGTCAATTAGTTCAAACTAAACTCAAATTAAACATAAATATTAGAAAAACAAAAATAGACATAAGTATATAACATAAGTTGAAACACCAAATTGCTAAAACTGAAATAAATTAAATGAAAGCTAAATAATCTTAATTAAAAAATATTAATTCAAATTAATCAAAAAGACAGAAGCACATAAATTGCTAAAACTAAATTAAAAACAATAAAATATAAGCTAATTTTAACTATTAATAAATAAATACAATTGTATATAAATAATAATAAAATAGCACTAGTTTAGATGATACTTTCTAAATAAATGCTATATTTTTGTGATTGATCTAATAAAAATAAATCTACACAGATGCTTTTTTGCCATTTGAATGTTAGGGCACCTACAAGAAGGAGAGTTGTGTTTGCTGGACGAATCGCTGGTGAAGCTCTGGCGTGAATAGTCCACATCGCTCGACGAGGTCAAACTGTCGCACCTCTCCGATGACTCTGTGTCACTGTTCTGGTCCTCGCTGGCCACCGTAGAGGTGGAGGTGGGACGTTCATCGTTCAGTGGCATCGTGAGGGGCTGCTGTAAATGAAGTAGAAAGGTACTGAGAAAGGCTTTTAGAAATGGGGCAATGCCTTCTATGACAATAAGATAAAGTTAGAGCTGGCACACTTTAGTGCTGGAAAATTCCACAAGGATATAAAGCTTCGTTTAAATAACAAAGAAAAGTGACTTGCTAAGGCAAGGGAAAATAAGTGAGCAACAAAAGGGCTCAGTGATATTCATGTGGCCCACAAAGAGACATTGTGTTTTAAATGTGATTCAGACGTTGACCGGTGCGGTCTCTAGGGTAACAGATAGCAGCGTGATCTTTAAAAGCAAACCTCTCTCGTTACACCCCTTTGCCTTTATAGGCTTCACTACACACCTGTTTCCTAATGTAACAGAGTAACTGCTAGTCTTTTCAGGAAGTTGAGTCTGCATCAGTAACAAAAAGTCAACAGTGGTCCTCATTAATTATTAAAAAATACATTCTGATGCTAAGCAAGATATTAACCCTACCTATTATTCTTAGTGATCTAACAAAACGGCTTGTTTATTTCTTGTAATTACAGGTTTATTTATTGCTCATGCGGATTAATGTGGATTTATCTTTTCAGTAACTAAATCTGTTACAATAGGAATACAGTGCTTCTGTAAAACAACAAGAATTTGAAATTGCATTGATTCTTTGCACATTCTGAGAGTTAAAGGAATAGTTACACAATAATAATATATTAACAACAATGCAAATAATATAAAACAACAATTATTTCACCATTTCCGCATGTTATTTTAAACCTGTATGAGTTTCTTTCTTCTGAGGAATACAACCTGAGACACTATTTACTTTGATTGTAAGGGGGAAAATGATTTGAAGTCTCCTTTTACATTCCACTGAAGAAAAAAATAAGTTTTTCTGGTTTGGAACAACATGAGGGTCAGGATGGCGTTATGATAACTAGAACTAAAACTATTTTAAACATTTTTTTTTTAAATAAAGCTGTAATGAAATAAAATATAAATAGATAAACTCTAGCTGACATCTTAGAACTAAAATAAAACTAAGGTTAAATAAAAAAATAATTTAAAAGTAATTGAACAGCCAAAAGCACAAAGGAAAACTACTACAACAAACTTAAACTGACCATTTACTTTATTTTGGGGTGAATATTTTTTTTCTGTTCCTTTAAGATCATTTTGGCCCTTAATAATAAAGTTGCCACATTTTGGTCAAACACGCACACATTTGGTTTGATTTATTCCACATTATATTTTGTGTTATTATTATTTCTAAAACCAATTGTCTATGTCAATCTGCATAATAGGAGGAAATGTATCCCTCAACTAAAATTTACAGCAATTAACACAGATAGAGGCACTTCCAGTATTGGTTACAAAAGAAAGACCATTGACATAACATGTTCAAGCTCTTTCATTCTTGTTACTCCCAAAAGAGAGTATCTAATTTGAGCATAGAGGGGAAAACACTGCGACCTCCTCTCTATTAGGTCGGTTCAGTAGTTCTCGTGGTAAAAACAGAAACCCATGCACATCCTCAGTCAGGTTTAAATTAGGAAAGACCGATGACAGCACCACTGGCACCGATTACAGCTCGTGCTGTTCTGGGCCCTAAAAGGAGGTGCTGTAACACACACACACACACACACACACACACACCACACACACTGCGCTCAGCTGCTCTGAACACGTGACCTTATCTTCAGCACACAAACAAGGACAAAACACGAGCAAACTGTCAAAGCAGACGAGCAGCCGAACTAGACTTTCCAGATCATGCAAACCCCAACCCATTTAAAGATTAGCAACGTGGAGTCAGTAAACATTTACTTTATATTTGGCATGTGATGTAAATATTAATAAACAACGCGCGCCTGTACATTTAATAAAGCGAACAACGCAAAGACGTACGTGCTCGATGTATAATAAAACTGTTTTATTATAAATGTTGTATTTATGCACTTCATTCAGTGAGTTAGTCAGTGATGTAAACATAACGTACTCATAACTCCTTATACTTGCAAAGAATTATCATATATATATATAAACTCTACACGAATAAAACTATGTAACAATTACCTGAGTCAAGTCCCCGATAGTGAGGACTTGGCAAACAAAAGTGGACAACCGAGTTTTTCCTCGATATGCAGGTAAAATGTATTGAGATTCCTTCCTTAGTACACTAGGGCTTTAAAGGGCTCTTTAAAATACCACTTGGCTTGTAGTGTTTTGTGAAACTGGGAGAATCTATTATTCTATACTTATAGGGGTTTCGATATTTTGTCTTTGAAATAATAATTAAAGTTATAAAGGGAAATAGAGTATATACATGTGGGGGAAAGACATTACACACATACAGTAAGCACGAGACTGTTGTTTTAAAATAAAACAACACAAAACAACGACATTATCGCATGTATGGAACTACATAGCACCCCTTAGTAACATAATGGCACAATCCAGCTCGCATGAGCTTCTTTGTTTACGGATGTGACGTAAAAACACATTAAACTGCTTTGTGGACAAAGCGAGCTACTGTACAAAGTAACAAAGCAAAAATATTAGTCCTTTTTATTGTCGATGAAAGCATGTGTCTGTTTTATTCGTACGTTTTAATTCTGTCGATAACGTAAAGCGAGTTCGATCTTTCGCTTAATCCCTCCCACCGAGGATTAGGATGATTTGTTATTATTCAAAAGACTTCAAATCACTTCCTGAACCTTTAGCATGAATCTCAACTTACAGAAATCATCAAGGCATAACGCTAATTCCTTTGAGTTTTTTTATGTATATTAATGATTTATGCTTTTAACTAACCTTGTTTACTAGAGCGTCGAGAGTAGGCTGTATTCAAACAGAACCATGGTAACTAAACAGACATTAACCCCTCAGTGACTGGAGAAACATGATAACGTTAGTTTATATGAAAATAATAATTAAAAAAACACTTGTTTTGCTACACAATGCTAGGAAGTATCTTTACCCACTGCAAAATAAAAACGAATACACAAATAAATAGCTTTGTTGATGAAAATGCTTTTAATACCACTATTTAAACAGACCAACTGCAGTAAACATCAAAAGGTCAGTAAAAAAATATAAAAATTGACAGATGTTGCTATTTTTATTCAATTAAAACACACAGAAAACTATAAAGTATTAAATTAAGACAAAGCACATATACAAACACGAACCAAAGCCGTGTTATTATCACCTTTTTTTTTAGATTTCCTAAAAAAGCAAGTTATAAAGTCTTTTTCATTGCAGTAGATTTCTGGATCCTGTTAATCACGAACTAAATTCACAGCTTTCTTCGTCCTTTTGTTTATGAAGTCAGTTTTCCTGTAACCAGCCTGCCGTAGAAACAAGACAAGACTAAATATACATGCAGTCAAATTTATGCAAATGAAAACAATCATAAATCACCATACAAGTTTTTGATTATATTTTTTTAATAGTAATAAATACAATATTTAAAAAAATAATAATAATAAATAATAAAAATATATAATATATAATAAAAAAATAATATATATACATTTAAAATATTGCGTTTAAATGTTGTCTAGTAAATCTTTGCATCTTTCTGACCATTGCCTTTTTTATAGATGGGAGAGAAAGGAATGAGGCATAAACGATGAGGACAAGGTGAGGCAGAATAATGAGATCAGGAAATGATGTGAAATGACACAAATTTGCTTCACCGCATTAGTGCCACAATCGAAATACATGTACACTTACTACATCTTGCCTTCCAACAGGTAACTGCAATAATTTCTTCATTGTAAACAATGTTAATATGTTGATTGGTCTTTTTTGACTATTGGCAAGAATTTGCTGTTTGTTTATTTATTTGTTATTAATAGTAAGTAGTAACCCTTCATTAAACATTTCACCTCTTTGTAACTGCTATGCAGCTCTGAATGGCTCCATAGCGTATGAAGTAAAAGACAAGCTGCCTGGCCCGCTCGTGTGGGTCCAAACCTAGAATTAGTTGAGAAGTAAAACTGTGAATTAAATAACTCGCATAAATGACTTTTATTGTGAGCCTTTTTATACATCCCATAACTGAAAATCAGTTTTCCATGAAAATGAAACCATACCCATCGTCTTTAGTGCTGATGCCGATGATTTTGGGTAATGCTCCTTGGTTAATGATGGCAGATGTGTTCGATATAGATGCATAGCTCAGATTGATGAGAATGTGACAGATCGTCACAGTGACCTCTATAGGCTGCTCTATAGACTGCTCAGCCCTTCGGTCAGAGTTTGGCAGGATGCAAACCAGCTCCGGTAACACCTGTTTTACTGGAGACGTTCATAAATTCGTTCATTTGTTAATTCACTCTTCTGTCTGACATGGCCGTGTGCTGTTATTGTGCATATTGTTATATACAATGGCTGCTCACCAATTTCTGCATGCAGTTCTTGGTAACGAGAGATGTTTTTTAGCAGGGACACAGATATTCTGATCTCTTCCTTCTCTCCATCTTGTAGCATCTTCTTCACCTGAGACAGGCCTCCTTTTTTTTGCACGATGAAATGTGCGATGGCTTGGGATGTCTAATGGAGATAAAAGACATGTGAAAATAATGTCAATAAAATAACTGCTTATAATTATGTAATTGAGGTTAGTTTCTAGATTATACCTTTTCAAAGCAAGCTGTGAGGTTCTGCAGAGCTCCAATGGATGCCTCCTTTGTGTGCTGGTTTTTGCTGACAGCAATGAGAGAGAGATACATGCGGACAGTGATGGCGCTACAGAGCCACTCAACACCCTGAGGGTTGCCATTCTCCTCCAGTGAGGGATAGTATACTTCCGGAGCCTGGGGTGAGTCACAACATATAATGCCACGTATGAGCTTGATTTGTGTTTGACGCCACTGCGTTTGCATTAGAGATTTTGGTCAAGTCATGCATTTTCATTGCATCAGTCATTCTAATTCAAATTGATATATTTCAAAAGTATAGTTCACCCAAAACTTTAAGTCATCCAAGATGAGTTTGTTTCGTCATTGGTAAAGATTTGGAGAAATTGAACATTACATCACTTGCTCATCAATGGATCCTTTGCAGTGAATGGGTGCCGTCAGAATGAGGGTCCAAATAACTAATAAAAACATCACAAGAAATTCACCCAACTCTAGTCCACTGATAAATGACATGTAAAGTGAAAAGCTGCGTATTTGTGACAAACAAATCCATCATTAAGGCGTTTTCACCATTGCTTCCAACTAAAAGTTCTCTATCCATAATATTTTTAAGTAATCTCATCTTAATCAGAAGAGAAAGATCAGTTCTAGACAACTATATGGAGACGGACTTTTTCACCAGACATTATTATGGATTATGTACTCAAAATAATGGTTTAAAATGCCATAATAATTTATTTGATTTTTACAAACAAGAAGATTTCACTTCAGGAGACCCTTACTGACTGGAGTGGTGTGAATTACTGTAATGTTTTTCTTATGAACAGTTTGGACTCTCTTTCTGACAGCATCCATTCATTACAGAGGATCCATTGCTAAGCAAGCGATGCGATGCTAAACTTTTCCAAATCTGTTTTAATGAAGAAAAACTTATCTACCTCTGGGATGGCCTGAGGCTCGTCATCTAGTTTACGGTATAACACTAACCTCATATACTGTAAAACAGCCAGGGCTGCTAGTTTCTGTATTGTGGTTTTGTTCGGGCTGTTGTATCACTGGGGAATCCACACGAGGCAACGCATAATCAAATCGATAAGAAAGATTGTGCAGGATGCACACACAGTTTTCTGTGGCCTGGTCAGAAAGAAAAAAACAATTCAGTTATCATAAATTGTTTAGCAGTTGCTGATCATATTAGACAATATAACATTACACTAAACATAATATCTGGCTTTCTCCTTTCTACCTCAAGAAGGATGAGAGGCTGAGTTTCTTATCACTCAATAGGTATCACTGACATAAATTTGCAGGGTAACGTTTATGCACTCATCTGTGTCAATCAGAATGAATTATTTAAGGATTGTTGTAGTTTTAGTGAAAATATTTTATTTCTCCTCAGGGAAGAACATTTTGTGTTATGAAATCTGCTCATTAGTAGCTCTTTACCTTATCATCAGATTTGTAGTCTGCAATGCTGCCACGGATATAAAAGATGATGCACTCAATGAGACCCTCACAGTCTCGCATGGCTTGGCGTCCATCTGGACCAGCTGAACTCAAATTTCTTAAAAAAAAATATTTAATAACACGTTTTTATGTAGAAATGCAATGGAAATGGCAATGTTCTAAATAAATAAATATAAAAATATCTGCTCAGTTGACCAATTGCTATTGGGTGGCACACTATAACAAATCCAATGGAAGACAAGAAATATTGTTTCCTTAAGCTTATTTTCACCCCAAATATTACACAATATAATTTCTGCTAATAATCCCATATAAATGTCTTTAGTTTATTAATAAGGGTTAAATAAGAGATCTTCAGCGCCCCCCAGAGGAATGTGGACTGAGTGTTTGAGCTGATGTTAAGATCAAAAGCGCTTTAATAATCATATTATTGATATTACGCGGTTTCCGCAAAGTTCTTAGAACTCATCTCAGTAACATCGGCCGCTTGCAATATTCAAATATGCTTATATCTGGTGTCCTCTCAATCAGGCTCATTTACAAGTGCACTACACTAAATATTATATTTCGACTTTATTCTCGTAGTATTTCGACTTTTAATCTTGTAATATTACGACTTTTAATCTCGTAACATTACGACTTTATTCTCGTAGTTTTAAAAAAAAATTTTTGGGTGGCACTAAAGCTCCGTCGTATGATGCTGTGTGTAGATTAATGAGGGGAAAAAATTAACTTGATGATTTTAGCAAACGCAATATAACAAAGAGTGAAAATTTTAAGGGGGTCTGAATACGTTCCGTATACACTGTACATGTAACAGCGCTAATTTTATTTCCTTTTATCAATCTATTAATTTTTGGACAACAATATTTTTCTCTTTTTATCTCTCACATCAATTAAAATTGTTATTGTCAGTTCGAAAATTACGTTTAACTATTTTTACACACACACAAAGCTGGGTGAACTTAGCATGCATTTTTATTTATTTATTTATTTTTATTAATCTAAGTGATTCACATCTTTTGATTCTAAGAAGACTAGTTCAGATTATTTAAAGATTTATTATTTTTTTAAGTCCTTGAACCAGTAAGTGGCAAACAGTGTCTTTTTGATTAATTGAATCGTTTTCTCAAGAAATTTGTAATTAATTAAAAAGTAGATAATGACTGAAACAGCACTTTCCCCCCTTTTACTCTTGCATAAATACTTTGTGTAATTGCTAGTTCCAAAAATGTAATTTTTAACTATTTTATTGTAATAATAATAATATCAGCAGGTTTTATTATTTTTATTATTGTTGTTATTTATTCTATATTGATTGATTGAATGAAACAATATACATGTAACAGCACTACTTTTATTCCCTTTTATCCATCTAGTAATTTTTGAACTGATTACAACTGATAACATTTATCAGCAGCAGTTTTTATCTATTTATTACTGAAACATCGTAAAAACACAAATATTATTCCCTTTTATCCATTCATTACCATTGATTACACATACAGTTACCAATGTCACTGTTTACTCATTTATACTCTAAGCCTTGTTAAAAGAAAGGTACAGTAGGTCTAATAAAAACCAGGCTAGAAAAAAAAATAATTTTGCAGGCTTATCTTATGTAAATAAAGTATACATTATATATGCAAATACAAGAGGGGAAAGCAGAGAGTTCACTGCTAATGAGGATTGTGTATCACTGCCATCTGTAAAAGCTGCATCTACTAAACCACCAGCTGACCTACGATCAGTGAATCTGCACTCACCACACTTCCCACTTACTACATAACACGTCTCAAATCATTCGTACATAGAACACAGATTTGCCATGTGCATTTTGCGGCATATTGAGGTTTCTGCCAGCGACCGATTGAGAATGACATGAATCAACCTTATTACACTGACCTATTTGCAGCGTTTTGTTTGGTTAACTTTTCAGGTCACCATTCATCCCTCATCCATTCCTGTTGGATGGCTTTCACATTTACAGCCAGTTAACTCCTTGTGGCCCTTGTGGTCTGTGTAATTTCAAGCTATTTACATCATGGTTATTCCATATTACTTCATTCTCAGCTTTGGTTTTGTGGTCTTGATTCTGTGGATACAATCTGTTCTGCCAGGAGGACTTTGTGGAGAGTTTCTCATCCCACAGGAACGCGGCAACAGTACAACTTTAGTTCTGTCTAACAAGGCTTCACGTCTCCCTACCATCCCACGCAAGGGCTTACATAGTTTCATTGAATTGCGTTCATCTGAAGCAATACGTTCTCGCTTTCATTTTATTTTAGTAGAGCAGCCACAGATTCGTTGTTTAAACCAGTCTAATGATTTGAACCCTGGTCAGGCCTCATCTGAGAGACAAGCTCTTCTGCATGACAGGAGCAGAATTGAGTAAATTGAATGTTTCCATTTATGAAGCTTGTTTTTAAATCATTATTTGTATCAGCTGTGCTTCACTGCACTCTGTTTACCACATTCCCCTCAACTAGAACAAGTGCCTTATTAAGTGAAATGACAGGATAAATCAGGTCACTAATTCCACCTCTGTGTAATTAAGCCAGACCGAGCTGGAGATGTCACTACAGTAACATTTGTATTTATGTGAAACTCTATCAGGGTCCTGTATTGTGGATGGTTATTGTGGGCTGGATGCTATTGTGAAAATGATTTTTTCGCTCTTCTATGCATGAAATAATTAATGTAGTGCCATTGAGGTTTAGTGAAGTGATTGATTCATACAGCTCTCTGCCTACAGAATGAATACCATATTTGTTTTTTAGAGCTTTCATCGGTTCGTACATTTACTGCGGTATAGCTGTTTTCGAATATATTACAGCAGTGTTCCAAAAGACTGAGATTGGATTGAAAATTGATTATTAATTATCATTAAAAAATTAATGATTAATTATGTAATTTGAACCTAGAAGTAAAAAAGGTGTTTTTAAGGGACATGAACAAGATGATAGAAAAAGTGTATTTTAATGCATTTCTAAAGCATTGCGTTAACAGAGAAAATTGTCATCCATTCTCAAAAGCATTTTTGCCTCCCACCTGTTACCGACTGTTATTTCGGTCACAAAAGTTTTCAAACCAAATACAAATGTCTTGGCAGAACGCACATTTTGTTTTATTTTGTTGTTATTTTTTTTGGGGAATGTATGCAGTACACATTAAGAAGCACAAACATTTTGCGAGATAATGCAAAATGTTGTGAGTAAATGTAGAGTTTTTAAGCAAATTTTTTGTGACATTATGTAAACATTTCTATCAGGACAAAAAGATGGATATGTCAGTGTTAATGTACTTTGTTTTGGCAGAATAGCTCCGCTACGCTAAGACAAAAAGGTGGAGCTGGGGAAGGTGGAGGGTGGAGCATTTTAAAATGCTCTAGTGAATGCTAATCGGTCATTTAAACATAAAACGGTAAGCTTGTGAAGTCAACTTTTAATGCTGTAAATATCAGAACTTTACCTTAAAGGGTTAATTCACCCAAAAATGAAAATTCTGTCATACTCGTGTTGTTCAAAACCTTCGTTTATCTTCGAAACACAAATTAAGATATTTTTGATGATATCATAGCCATCTGTCCCTCCATAGACAGCAATATAACTAAAACCACAGTTTTGCGACTATAGGAGAATCCTTCTTTTTTTGCATAAAGAAAGCAAAAATAACATCATATACTCAACCATTCTTCTCCTATGACTTACGTCTTCTTCCATTTTAGAATGTGTAAGCGTATACTACATGCGTGTGTTTTACCCGGGTGTGAACAAGGCTGATTACGTCAAATACGTTAAAGCTTGCGTATATGGTGCGTTGAGCATGGCAGAAGACGTAAGTCGCGGGAGAAGAGTAAATTGTTATTTTTGTGAAGTTGATCCACTGATGTCACACTGATGTTTTTGCTGGGATCATTTCAATTGTGTTGCTGTCTATGGAGGGTCAGATGGCTCTCTGATGTCATCAAAATATCTTAATTTGTGTTCCGAAGATGAACTAAGGCCTAATTGTTTTGGAGCGACATGAGGGTGAGTAATTCATGACTGAACTTTCATTTTTTGGGTGAACTAACCCTTTAAGGGCCTATATTAGCCTGAACCATCTAAAGTTTCATAACAGATTTAAAGTGTCTTGGGGAAATGTACAGTGGAAGTTTTGTGAGAAAGTGCAAACGTTTTGCAAGAGACCACGAATGTTTTGCGACAGAACACAAAAGCATGTAAGTGGACACAAACCTTCTCAGATAATGCAACCAATTTAACAAGAGAACACAAAAGCTTTGAAATATTCAATATCTTTTTTTTTCCATCACCTCTTTAAGTTTTGTTCAAAAGTGTAAACATGGGAGCTTTATGACATTAAATAAGAAATAAGCAAGACATATGAAAGATTCTGCTTTATTTCTAGATCACTAACAGTACTGTATTGGAAAGTAGACATTTGAACAAGTGTCCTGAATTAATTACAAATGTACTCTATTCGTATGCCATGGTATCTACAGTATACCCAATATGCACCATGGTACATGGTTGTTTTCATTTAGTTTTTTTTTTTAGCTGTGGCCTATTATTTATTGAGCTATAATGTACAGTATTGTCTTGATCCCGGTCTTTCTCCTTATCTACTTTGAAAAAACAGCAAAAAGCCTACTCAATATTTCCATGCAGTGAACATACTTAAACAGTATCTGTTCTGAATACTATTTGTTTCTTCTTGTGTTTTATACAGTGAAATATGTGTTTACATTAATGTTTATGAGCATGGGGACATGTGTCTCAGCATTGCTGACGCTGTAGAACACTACTAAAAAGTTAGCAATTGGCTGACACCTGAATGATGGTAGAGAGATATACAATATTAGCATAGCCATTATCATAGTAATGTTCAACTCAGAATATTAACAGCCCTGCTTTGGCCTTAACCTTTCGATTATCTGTGAATATAATGTCATTCCAATAAGATAACAATCAAATTAAGTATCTGCAGACTATTTTTGTCGCGATTTGTCACTGAGACTTGGGAATAATTTGACCAGTATAGGCATGCGAAGTACAGCATATGTTCATTATTCATTCAATTTATTTCTTCATCAGCTTGCTTAAAGTTGAATAATTAATCTGGTATTTTTGGTCCAGGAGTGAACCCTATTTCCTGGCAATTTTAATGATTTAAAGATCTGTAATATCGATAAAGGTACATGTTTGTTATATTAATGTAGATTTAGGATTGCACATGTGGTTTAGTTAAGATGGTATTACGTTTTTCCTGATTTTTGTTTTTCATAAGGGGACAGTGATGCCATAGAAGAACCATTTAGGGTTACTCTGAATCAAAAAGTCAGAATTGTGTGATATAAAGTTGCAATTACATGAAAAAAAGTCAAAATTGTCTAATATAAATTCCCAATTTCGAGTCATAAAGTCAGAATTGTGAGAGCAATTCTGAGAAAATACAAAAAAAAAATTTGCTCAAAATTGGACTTTATAATGTGCAATTGGAAGTTTATATAAAAGGAAAGAAATAATGTGACGTGGCCAGGTATGGTTTCCCATACTAGGAATTTGCACTCTGCATTTAGCCCATCCAAGTGCACACACACAGCAGTGAGAAGTGAACAACCACACACACACCGTGAACACAGGTGCTCGGTGAACGATGCCTTGCTCAAGGGTCTCACCTCAGTCGTGGTATTGAAGGTGGAGAGAGTTCTGGTGATTCACTCCCCCACCCACAATCCCTGCCGGGAATGGGATTCAAACCAACAACCTTTGGGTTACAAGTCCAACTTCCTATCCATTAGGCTGACAATAGTGAGAAATTGTCACAATTGTCAGCATAACATATCAGTATTTTTTTTTTTGCTCAAAATTTTTATTTAACGTGGAATTGTGAGTTTATATCTCAAAATGTAAAGTTATAAAGTCAGAATTGTGAGATACAAAGTTGCAATTACATGAAAAAAAGTCAGAATTGCGTAATATAAACTCACAATTTCAAGTCATTTTCCTACTGCTTTAACGGTGGCTTCAGGTTCCGCCGCTATGCATACGTCATCGGAATGAGTGGTCTGATTGGTTGTAGATTCGTCCAGTACTATACAGAGGCATCTGATGGACGTTGGTTAAGCCCGCCTCCCAGGTAGTAAGGTAGCTTGGCCAGACTAAGCTCGTATGAGCTTTATAGTCGCAGAAGCCAGGCTAGCAGAAACCGGCTTTCATAGAAGAATATATAAAGTTCACAACAGAAGGATATTTTTTGACAACTACTGTGTTTCTGTCTGTGGAATTTTTAGCAATCGGTGATTTACATGTTTCCAGAGCTATAAGTTACAATTTTTAAATTAGGCTACCTTCTAAGACCTCTTTAAAGGAACCACTGTTCTGGATGTTAAAGCTATGATTGTTGTCCTCTCTCTTTCTCTCTCTGTCTGCAGCCTGAAAATGGAGACTAAGAGTAAAGGCCTAAAACAGCAGCAGCAGAATCACAAGAAACTTCTGGCAGCCATGTTGTCTCAGGACTCGTTTGACTCCATGCCTGATTCGGCCCCCTCAGTCACTGAAGACGAGATGGAAGATGAGGATGATGCCATGGAGCTTCTGGGTAATGAGAAAACAAACACGCACTCATGCTTCTCCTCGTAATCTACAGCAATCATGTTCTTACGCATACCCAAACACAATTACATGTTTGCTGCTTATATCTCCACTGATTTTAAAGCATCATCTCTGGTCTAAATTGTGTGCTGAATTCCTTTTGATTGCTGAAGCATTATCTCCTCATATGTGCACTGTTACTAAGATATCATATTTTCATTAGTGAGAGAAAGAGAGAGCTCACAAGTAGCATATGTTATTTATTAAATTCTTGTGATATGTATTACGAATGAGTAGAATGGCACTAAAAGACTGGGTGTACTTTTGATAATAATTGTGCTGAAAATGATCCAGCTATGTATCACGTAAATGGTTGTTATGGTCAGTTCAGATTATTTTTCTATAAAATAGTCTAAATGTACTACCCTATAACTGTAATGAGGGAGACGGGGACGTGCGGATCCATCTGCAAGCTTATATTCAAAAACACAATGGCAAACAGGTACTGTATGTCGAAGGCAGAGCTCAAGGAAAGTCCAGTAGGCTAGCGGGGTCGACCGATCTTCTAAGAGTCCAGAGGGCAAAAACCAGAACAACAACTTAAAACAAGGCAAGGTCGGTACACAGGAGAAACACGGCTTGGAAAGGAAACGTGGAGAAAACACTTTGTAAAGAGGTAAACACTCAATACTCAACGGTTAGGCTAACGCACACAGACTTCTTTTAAAGTGGAGACCAGAGGGTTAATGAGGGGGTGGAGCTGATCAATTGTCATGGGAACTAACAAGGGCGTAAAGACTGAACAGGGGAATACAATTCACAATAAGAGTCCTTAAAGGATAACACAAACAGACGGGGAAGCACATAATACAGTCCGGGGGAGAGTGCCCTCTACAGGAGCTCGTGGGCACTCCAGCTGGTGATCATCACAATAACAATGTAAGTGTTGTAGTGTATTGTTAAGCCAAACTATTATAACTGTTAAATAGTTACACATGACTATTAAAATCGAAATAAAGCTGAAATAGAATAAAATCTAAAAAAAAAGGAAACATTGAAAAAACTTTTTATTTGTAAGTTTATGTAAAAAAATCATTACTGGTATAAAACTAAATAGAACTAATCAAATTGCCAAAAGCACATAAAATTACAAACACTGAAAATATAAAAATAAAAGCCAATTAAACATTTGAATTAATACTGCAATATTGTATAATTAACACTTAATGTAACACAGTATATTTGATTAATATATTGAAAAGCAGACAGCAGCAAAAGAGTCATGAAATTATACTTTGAAAAACAAGGACAAATGTCCATGGATTGTATTATACTATTCTCAACAGATTGTTATGTTTAGAAACCCTATGAATCACTATTATTAATCCATGCTGCTCCAATGATTACATGAGCGTGACATCCTAAGTCTCTGTTTCTGTGCCGGTGCCAGACCACCCCTCAGGTAACAGAGCTTTGTAGCAGTTTAGCTCTGTAGTGTTAGCAGGTTGGTCCCTGCATGGGTGTAAGACGTAACCCAGCACCTCCCACACAAAACACAACCTGTGCTTGCATGTGGCAAATCTAAATTTTTAATTCGAATACAATTAAAGCTTGAATAGAAGAAGTGTTTCAGTTCGTTAAGAGCAGATTTATGTCTTATAACATTCTGTCTTATGTAGGACACAAAAGGGGATATTTTGTGCAAAGTTCATGCTGCTCTTTTTCATAAATTGAATGTGAATAGTGACCATCGCAAGTTTATTTTTCACTCAGAGCTATTTCCTGGTCACTTTCCACTCTCATTGTATGTAACTTTGAAATGCTACGAAATCTATAGCATCACTTTTGTGTCCCACAGAATGGTTGGAACAGCATGAGGATGAAGAAATGATGCCAGACTTTCATTTCTGAGTGAACTATCCCTTTAAATAACCTTTTCAAGCGTCAGTGTTTATTCCCGAAAACTGGTACTGAAGAAGCTTTTCATCAAGCGCCGGTCGTGTTCTTGTTTCGTGTGTAAGGGTAAAGAGTTTGCCTTCTGACACTCCACACAGAGAGCTGTCTGGGGCTGATTTGGTTTTGTTCATTTTGTGGGATGCGGTGTGCCCTTGGTTGTGTGTGTCTGTTAGCAGCGACCTGGTGAGCTGAACTGCTGCACTGAGGCTTTCTCCTGCAGAGGATGCTGGGAGATAATGAGATTTTCTGTGCTCTGAGGCAACAGCAGAGAGGGCGTGCGGATATGGGATGTTGGGACGGGAATACTTTAGCGGTATTTCAACAACCTTTTCTCCATCATTCCTTGAGTCTTTTCTCTGAGTATTAGTGATTGCTCATTAAATCTCCCACTTAATTAAGTTTCATTTGACTTTGACCGAAAGAGCATGTTGTAGAGCTCTCTGAAACTTTGCAGTTGCACACTTCGTCATTGAAGCTCACTTAAGTGCCTCCTAGAAAGCCTCTTTACCCCCTTAGAAGCCCAATAACCCAATAACTGCAAGAGAAGATGTTTATGGCTGTGCACAGAATACTTTTTTAAGTATAGAAAATTACATACACAGAGCACACACACATATTTACTACATTTGCCCTAATGTGCAATATACAAGGTTTTCAATATTTATAATGCCAAGGAACTTCAAATATGATGATCCCCTTCCTTAAATAGCTTTCTCTGGTGCTTTAAATAGATAGTGGATATAGTTTGCAAAGATGTTTTGTAACAGTGTGTGTGCAGACAAAAAGCCATATCAATCGTATTTTGGTCCAAATGATTACAAACTTATTGATTTGATGAGAGAGAGAGAGATATATAAGGATATGTGGCTCTCAGATGAACTGCTCTCAGTAGTTGCAGTCTGATGGAGGTTCTGGTGTCTGGTAGTGACATGTGCTCATCACTCATATCAAACACGCTGTCAGACGAACAGTGAACAGATGGGACAGAGTCATCGAGACGGGAGTGAGACACTGCGTCTTTGGATCTCATTAGTCAGTCCTGTGGTCCCTCCTGACCTAAAGCAGACAACAGCATCATCACAGAGAGCTGCAAAGGTCACAGCCACTATCATGTGCTTAATTAATCCCCTTTGATTGTGTCAGAAACAATATTACCTCCGAATGCAAATGTGCTCCTAATAAAAGATAATCCGAAAAGACAATCAGATAATCTGAGGGGAGACATTGTAGCTTTTATTCTAGTTGTACAGTTCTAAATATTTAAAGTGACATTTCAGTTTTAACCCAAATGATTTGATTTGATGAGTTGGGGGTTGATTCGTAGCGTGAGCTGATTCATGATGTATTAATATCAATACAGATGAATTTAGACATGTTTAGACAATTTCTGTGCTAGCTTGTGTTCAGGTCTAGTTATGAATTTGGTATCAAATCTGCCCTTTTCATTCCGATGTCAAATGATATTTGAAGTTTGCATGTGCTTATACTGACCTCTAGTGGTGGAGATCATAGCAGCATTTCATAAACTGAATTATTCAATACATTGCTCTGCTCTAGAGCTCTTTATTGATCCTCTCCTCCCCTCCTGTTTCCATTAACAGCTTTTGTGGATGTGCAGCATTGTCAGTCAGTGATGCCCATGTCTCTGGAGAAAATACGGTGTAATTGTGTTTTAGACCCTCTTCCCACCTTGCTAAATGCTCTATAGAGAAATTAACGTAATTCAAGAGAGTGTAATTATGCTAATGAATAAATTGGTGAAACTGCAATGAAATTCATTTTTAATATAACACAGCTTCAGGGATTCTTAATTCTGTTCTGCCTTATATTTTCATTTTCTTTTTTATTTAGTTTGAATTATTATACAGGGTACAGCATGCATATATATCACTCAAACACTTTCTTTCTGACCCTCCCAGAAAGGTAGATCGTTAAAATAATTCATATGACATGAACAGTGATTCTATCTCTTATTATTATGAAGCTACAACAATACTTTTTATGTGTAAAGAATACAAAAATATCATCTTATTGAACAGTTTCTTCGCTACCGTGTCAGTCTTCGATGCACATTCATAAAAGCTACTGACAAAATCTTCCTATAATTAATCACTATTTTAACCTCAAAATCCAAAACTGTAGTTGTGCTCAAAATTAGCTGAGACTGAAGTCAGACCATATAGTACAGTAAAGACTAAAAGTGTAGACCTCAGTGATTCATAAAATATAACTCTTTCACTTTGAGAAACAAACAAAAAAAGCATATACAGGATACACAAAATTAATGCTAACATCTCCTGACTATATACGTGATATTACGTAATTAATTATATAAATTTTTTAATGCATTTCAATCGTGCGCAGTGTGACGAATTATTTTTCAGGAAAGTGTGGCAACAATTACAGAGGAGTAACTGCACATTGCATTAGTGACTCAGTTTTTTACGCTGGCTGTATTAAAAACTTAGCGTCATTTTGTGGAGGCTTGTAAAGTCAAGTCAAGTCAAGTCACTTTTATTTATATAGCGCTTTTAACAATACAGATTGTAGCAAAGCACTGAACAT
>JAUCNO010000548.1:6877093-6894061 GCA_032353835.1 Enteromius viviparus | reverse complement strand
TTTAATTTAATTTAATTTAATTTAATTTAATTTAATTTAATTTAATTTAATTCAATTTAATTTAATTTAATTTAATTAATTTTAGTTAAATTTAGTTGAATTATTAAAAATAAATATATATATTTGTTTGTAAATATATTATATTGGTTACATTAGGTATTATTATTATTATTATTATTTTTATCATTACTACCATTAGACAGTATATTAGCCTACTATTAGAGTTTGATTTTGGCAATGTCAGCTTTTTACCACTAGAGGGCCATCATAGTAAGTTTTTTTTGCCTTTATTTGAACTCCTTGAACTGTTAAAGGAAAGAAAATGAACCAAAGCGCATTTACTGACAAAAAAGACATAACATTATTTAAAAAGGGTTACAAAAATATGACATAGTTATCTGGAAAATTATATATGACAGTCATAAAACTGTAGCCGACCTTTTAATCTGGGATTGACACTAAAGAATAAGTTCCTTGTATAAACAAATCAATAAACAAAAGCAGTCTCAGTGGAAAATGACTCACAACTTTTGTATATGAGATAAATACATGTGGGGCCACTCATCATAAATCGTCTGCACACAGTCAACCACATTTTCAACTGTTCAAATGGGGTTTTTGAAGCAAAACCCTGTTTTTGGCAGCATTTTGTTGTCTTTTGGTTAGCTAATAAACCAACATGGTAGAAAACCCTTTTCCCAAGACATCAGTGCTCTCCCATGCCAGAGCAATGCTGCAGATTGCCGTTATGACTTTCATGAACTTGATGAAGATACAGATGAAGCCGCACATTTACTGTAAATGATGTCTGAAGAGAGCGCTCACGGGACACCGGTTGCCTTTTTGCTGCGCTAGTCAATCCTAGCGATGACAGATACTGACAGATGTGTGTAAGGGAGACTAAAAGAAATAGTGTAGATCTATTCTCAGGTTGTTTTACATGTCTGAGCTGTGGCCACTCGGTGGGATGAATAAGCTATTTCTGCCAGGGTTTAGGGTTTCGGATTTTGTGGCGGTGGCTTTTCATCTGGTACTGACTCTGAATATGAGTCAGGTCACATCTGACACCTTTCAAACATTAGAAATGGGTTTATGATAGGGGCGTTCATGTGGGGTGAGGAGACAGAGTTGATGAATGGTGCACTGGTTTCACAGAGATCTTGAGTTATAATTGTCTGGAGGGTGATCCACATATGAAGGGATTCATGGGGGATGAAGCTCTCTCGTGCTGGATGCCCACCCGTATCTGAGACACCCACTTCGTCTCGCTTAGAGAACCCGCGATGACATAGCAGCTGTGAATCTCTCAAGTGTGGTTTTTCGGTTTGGCTGATAATAGAAAAATATGGGAGTTTTTGGGAATCTCCTAGTGCTGAGGGAAATATTGGTTCTGGTTTGTTGTTTTTTTGATTGATTTGTATATAAGTGGAGTTATCGGTAGATTGTAATTTCTGTGTTTTTACTGGGACACAGTAAATATTGAACTGAATTGTAAAAATTATTAGATTTTTATATTGTCTAAATAAGATGTAAAAGACTTAAAGTTTTTAGTTTAGTTTAGTTTTTTTTTTTTTTTTAGATAAAACAAATTCAACCTCAGAGACGTCTTTCAGAAACATTTAAATCTAGATATATCATTTATAATCTAGAATATCTAAACAAACACAATATTTGGAACTGCAGAGTATATGTAAGGAATAATTGCCTGGAGTCAATAATTCCGCTTATACTACGGTTGCCACACCTCAAGACATTGTACAGATGTTATATTTCAAGGTATATTTCTGGTTTTTGTACTTAAACACTAGGGAGCAGGATTATTTCTTCTGCATCTCATCCATAGCCTCCGTTGTTATTTCCAAAACGTCATTTTAAACCTTGTAACTGAGGCTAGAGCTGTTGTTAGCAGACTAATGCATTTAATAGCTTATGAGTGTGTGTGTGTGTGTGTGTGTGTGTGTGTGTGTGTTTGTGAGAGAGATTATGAGTCTGTGCATCTCACAAAAGTGTTCAACTAAAACAGTGAAACTTTAAATTCATTTTCTTCACTAACAGCGCCGTTGTTACCTCGCTTGTGAGAAGTCAGTTGTTTTTAAGTTGATGTCAAGGATAAAGTACTCAGAGTAAGTTAGCGCTAGCAACATTAGCATGCATGTTAACGTGTGAATCTCTGAGAGAGAGAGAGAGCAGGAGAGATACAGTAACGCTATGTGCTCGCGGTACATAATAAAATGTATTTTTTTGGTGGCAATACATGGAAATGAGCTGTCGTTTTTATCATATTGATAACTATATTTATTTGTTTGGCCAGTTTTGTTGTGAGTTTTAGTTGTTGTGCTTTTCTAAGCATAGACATACATATATATATCTTTTGATGTCAGACCTTTGAATAATAGAAACCATTTGGCGAAATTGATATGGAACTGTGATGCGGTCAAAGAATCAAAATAATTGCACACTATAGAATGTTCATCAGCCAGTCAGATGCAAGCATTCAACAGACCCGTAGTAAAAGTAATATTAACTAAAATAGTATATTTTCATCCATACTGCACTATATTAATAATATCATTAATAAAAATTATCATTTTATAATCCCTTCACATTAGCATAAAAGAAAGTATTTTAATACAGCACTTTGCCTTTAAGAAGACACTGGTTGATTATGCTGAGATTAATCCTGTTTTACATGATACTTTTTATATGGCAAATCTGTGGGTTATCATTTTGATCCATTTCACTTTAACCCCCAGATGAGGCTAATTCTTGGTATTTTCTAGATGTGGTGTGATCGCAGTGGATCAAGCGATCAGGGCACTGCTTTTGTTTGTGATGTAATGGCAGCCCGTCTTGGCAGCCGTCGCCATTCTCTGCTCTTCCCTGACGCCAAGAACTCTCTCCAGGATGTGGAGACACAACAGTTGCCGTGGTGACGGCGTAAACAAATAACAGAGATGCACCACTGTATCCAGTACGCAAAGTGTTTGTCAGGGATGCCGGCGATGATGGAACATGCTGGTGTAAATTACAGTGATCTTCAATCTTTCATATGAGGGAGGCTTGGCTGTGGCAACTACACAGTATCTTTGATACACTGATAAGAGGGGAAAAAAGTCCCTCATGAAAAATTATTGCTCTTATATGGCTTTTACCACACACTTGCAGATGCATTACCTAATCGTGTGCAGTTGTGCCAAGACGCTGCAAGCCGCAGCTCAATGATTGATTGTGTAGGCCACAGTGAGCCATTTATTAAAACTGAATGACAGCTAAAAAGATCCAGTGAGAGCATGATGTAACCCACAGACCCCTAGAGGATTTACAGTAGAGCGAAAACCTCGAACTATGATGTATTGTAAGAACGAACCCATAGACCTTACAACAAACATATCTAAAAATCAGACCTGTAACAAACAGTGAGTCACATTTGAGTCCAGGCGTCTTGGATATGAATGGTCTGTTTTGAAATCTTGCGATAATGTTATTCTACACACAATGCCCCTGTAAGATTTATCTGAGAGTTTGTGTGCGTCTGTTCGTCGGATTTGTTTCTTGGTTCTTATGGTGTGATAACAGGAACATCACCTCTGCTATCAACAGTTGAGCATTGAATTGAATTGTTGGCTTTTTGTGGGTTTATTTATGTTTGAAAGTTGTATGAAGGATTTTTTAGAGCCAAGGTTTTCAAACTGGGAAAAAATTACATAAAAAAAGTTATTTGTTAATGAAAAAGTCTGTTGTGCTCACAAATGCTGCATTTATTTGATACAGTAAGACAGTAAAACTACAGTACAATACAGTAAAACATTAATATTTTAAAGTTGTACTGCAATTTAAGATATATTATATATATATATATATATACACAGTATATTAGGACTCTTTGATGAATGCAAAGAAAAAAAAAAAAGAAAAGCATTTGGCTAAACCAGACATTTTTTATAACAATGTAAAAATGTTTACTTTTGATACATTTTGATCAATGTACTGCAGACATACTAAAAAAATTATATAATTAAATTATTACTAGTAACAAAAAAAAAACACTTAATAATCCCAAACCTTGTAACTATATTGTACAGTGTATTTATTTTTTTAACACAATAGAAAATATTGATTTTAATGAATAATATGATTACAATATATATTACTTTATAAGTAATATTTTCCAGATTAAATTTATATTGTCTTGATAATGCAACTTTTCACCCATGTAACAGTAATTAAAAAAAAAAAACGGCTGCATTTGTATTTTTGAAAATGGTTCGGTGGATCTGCTTTAGTGGACTTTATCTGTTTAGAGCGATTGATATCTCTTCTTTTCGATGAATTACCAAAGAACTGTGTGTATGTATCAATTATAACTGACCAGCAGGTGTCATTATTGTACATATCTATGGATATCAGTCATTAATAATATAACGAATGGTTTTAACAATTGTGATTTGTACGAAAATTGATTAAGTCATTGATACTTAAGTCATTGATACTTAAACAAGCATGTGTGTCTCTAAAGTGTCAGCGCCTCAGAGTCTTCCAGTCCTCATCAAAATTGGCGTCATGTGTAACTCCACTTAATCCCATCTTTCATTAACTGAAGATATAAACTTTGAAATATCATTTATCATCGCCCGTCATGACAGATTTAAAATTATTGCATCGTGGTAGGCAGAAGTATTTTTAGAGAACGAAAGGGACGACCTGGGGGTTTAATTATAAACGTAGTTAAAATATTGTTTTCATTACAAAGCATAACAAAAGTGCTTTTCCCACTCACTTCAAAGTGCTGGATGCATGTGAGGACTAAACCACAGCGCAGGAACGTAGCATTTTAGTCTTAATGAAACACAAATGTGGAAAGTGTGCAAAAGTCTGCGACGTCTAGAGCTTCTCGACAGTGAATTCTGTCAATTACCCGGCTCAGATAATTACGAGCTAGAGATGGAACATAAACCCATGGGGAACTTTGAAGTATATCGGGAAACGTCATGTCTGCCTGCGTAGTCTGCGTTTATTATAGTTTACTGTGGTATGGCTATGTGATTATGGAATTACATCTTTTAAATCTTTTAAAATCTAAAAAAATAACTATATGTAACTTTTGGTAGGACCCATGAAACAGTCTGAAGAATTTTATTCAATTAGGAGTCACAAATAGTGACTAACAACCTCAATGTGCACCACAATCATTTGTGTAGACTGTCTTTGATGCATTAAACTACATGGAAACTTGTCTAGAACAAGTACACATGCACACACTCTGGCCCAATGCTTTGGTTGGTGCGAACAATTACAGACAGAAATTCCTTGTCATCACTCCTGTCTTTGTTTGGATAACACTTTCCACCTCTCTCCAGGGGCTCAGCATCCCCGGCAGTTGATTTATTCCACACTGAAGGTATGCAGTGACACTACAGTAACGCATGACTGCTGCACACACACTCACATAGACGCTGTGCCCTTGTTTTGTCTGGAAGTGTGCAGCTGCTGGTATTTTGCTTTTCAATGTTATCAAAATGTTTTTTGTGATATAAAGGTAGCATTTGTACGCTGCGTCTGAGCTAGATGAGGTATTCGAAGAGATTAAACAAAACTCTTTTGTAGTTTGACTCTCAACAGAGTACATGTTTATGCTGTAGGGCCCCAGGTTATGTACAGACGTAAACGTTTATAGTTTTGGCTGACGATTCATGTTGGCCTTTTTGTATTGAGCATGTAGGTCTGTTTTAAAACCTTACTGCATCTGACTTTGAGGCTGGGTGTTAAGATCTATTTCAATACATAATACAATTTACCATTTTTTACACATTTTACTTTTTATCAGTATGAGTCAATATTGAATATTTGTGCATGCTCATTTCTTGTTGCATGTTGATTAACAATCTCCTCACATTTAGAATATAAGTGCCCTTATTATGGGTTATGAAAGGTTCATATTTTGGTTTTGGGATTCCCAAACAACAGGTTGACATGCATGCAAGTTAAAAAGACACTTTAGTGTTCTTATAATATGCATTTATTTTTTACCTTATTTGTTCAACGACTCTCAAACGATTCGTTCAGTGATATTTTTTTTCAAACTGCCCTGGTGATTGGTCGATTTCATTTAAAGCGGTGTTTGTGAGGTATTTACACTGTAAAAGTTGCACCTAGTGGCAAAGAATGAATTTGCATTTTCATTCAGACCAACGTGAAAAGATCATCAAGTGGGCGGGCAATATGCTAATGTTGACAACAATATGAAACAGCTTGGGACTCGTTTTAAAAATAACTCAATGATTGAGAGTTTACTTTTTTTTTGAGAGACAATATAATAACAATTTATAAACGGTGCACTTTCAGATTTAAAACTTAGAGCTATGTTACAAACTGCATGACAGGTCATTTTCAAAAATTCATAATAGAGGCACTTTAATATTTTAATTGCTCTGTTAAATGTACGTGTTCATGACCACACCAGTTGCACCGCCCAAAGGATGTCCCTGTTCAAAATAATACTTTATTTTTTAGAATTATTTAGAATAATTTCTTAGCATTGTCTGCAATCTTGAATTTTCTCACCTATTTCATTGCTATTTGGGATTGTCTAATATACAGTATAAAGGATATATGTGATTCTGTAATTGAGTATTTGTGCAAAAGTAGTTATCTTAGGAGACATCATGATTAAATTGCTTTGTGGATAAGCCCTCTGAGAGTTTCCTAAGTATGCTTACAATACCACCTGGATCCAACTTTTTTTTTTTTGTGCATAAAATATTAAGTCAGTGAAGATAATGACCACTTATTTTCACACTGTCCATCTGATTAAAAGATTTTAAATACATCAGACTAAATTGAGTGCATCATTAACAAGATTATTTTCAAAGCCTCACCACCCTCTTTGTCTTATGTTGTCGACAGGCTCTAAATTCTCTGATAAGACTCAAACAAGTCACAATGAAATTTGTGTCTTCATGTCATGCTTTATTTTGCAGCTTTGCTGTATCCGCAGTTCTGGCAGATTTATTAAGGAATGGCAGTGTACCGTTTAAAGAGCCTGCAGACACCTTTGTTTCCCTCTGCGTCAGTTCTTTCCAAAATGGAATAGAAGAAAAGCCCACTCTGCAGTCTCTTGCTTTACTATGGCAGAAGTTCAGATCCCTGTCAGGCCGATGAAGGACTATTCCAAGTCTTAAAGTCCACTTCTGGCTCGGGCATTGGCGCATTTGTGAAACAAGCAGCTTTAACCCCACATAAAAGAAGAAATTAGCCAAAGCTCTGTGGGAAAACACTTACAGAAAGGCTTCCAATGGAAGGCCAATTAATTAGGGTGGGTTTTTATGAGCTCAGTTTTTCGCACACTGACCCCCTTACAGAAAATGCTCAAGGAACTTGATAAAATGAGCCAATGATTTGTCATAGTCTTTCCTATTCTTTGATAGAGTTTTGAGGTGGAAAGAGTAACTGTTATACAAAAAGGGCACACATTTTATTTGAATTGCTAATAAAATTCCAGTTGATTTGGATTATGCAGTTTTAACATAAGCAAACAGTTAAACTTAATGTAATGCATATTTGTTATTCACACATACATTTACAAAGATTAGTCTGGACTCTTAAAATATTTTATTTGATTTAAAGCAGGAAGTAAACACAACATTGATTTAATGTCCTGCTTTAACTCAAAATTAAAAAAAGAAAAAGACCAATCTTTGTACATTTTGAACATAGAGGTTTTGGAACCTGGAGAGTGCATTGATTGGAGTCGTCAATCAATCAACGTTTATTTACAGAGGACATTTAAACATAACTCAGGATGACCAAAGGATACAATTAATTAAAAAAAAAACTGCAAGTACAGGGAAAATAACAGGTCCAAGGATCGATCCTTGTGGAACACCACAGCCAAGAGGAATGATAGTAGATGAGTAATGCCCAAAGTGAACTGTAAAACAACTACATGTACTTGACAAATAAGAAAGGAAACCACTGCAAGAGAGGATCACAAAGTTTTAGATAAGACTCCAGGAAAGACAGAAGAATGTTCTGGTCAACTAAATCAAATGTATCACTTAGATGAAGAGCCACACAGTACATTTCTCTGATTCTGTCTTATGAGTATGTTTTAAATACACAATGACCAGGTTTATACACTGTTTTTGCCATTGACAAAAGCAACTGTATTCAATCTCATAAATTTTATCTAACCGAATATTGCTTAATAATTGTGTAATCCAAATAAATATATAAATCTTAGGCCTTATATTTCCCTATATTATTATTTTACTGTATTTTGGATTACACAAATGCAGCCTTGGTGAACATAAGAGACCTTTCAAACCTTAAAAAAATAATACAGACCCCAAAATTTTGTTTTGCATGGAACTCAGATACATAAATCTTAAATACAGGTCTAAACATATTTTTTGAGAATAGCTGTGCTCTTTTTTTGTCTCTCTTTATATTCTCTCAAATGCTAAATCTCAGCCAAATTACATCAGAATTCACAAAAATGCTGCCATATTGCCACAAGTGCCCCCCTCAGCGCTGAACCACACACCCCGCAGCCCAGTCCGAAAAGAGAGACTTTCCCACGATGGACAGCTGTGTTCTCCTGTACAATGCTGCGTGTGTGTATGAAGTGGCCTCTGGCTCTCTCTCTCAGCTGGATCAGACCTGCGATGATGAATGAGGCATGTAATATCACCACACTCGCTGGTATTTCACGAACAAGGCAGTGTCCGCATTCCCGTGCCAAGCGGACCTTCTTTTTACACATGCTTTCCGTGCTTGCACAACGACTCATGGGAGAAATCTCATGTTGACACCATGGAGCGCTCTCACACAAAAAGCTGCGTTTGGGGGGCTTTTAATTGTGATTGATAAGTTATTTCCCACCGGGCCCCTTCCCACATCAGCAGCTCGAACAAAAAAGGCGAGGCAATTGAGAGATGTAAAGTGAGTCGAGTAAGAGTTTCGTGGATGAATAGGCCAAGTCTAATCCCTGCCATTAGCTACACTTACTTGTCTTACAAGGTGCTTTTTTTTTGGGTGTGTCCTTCCACACGCTGTCAGCTGGCTGTGCGGTCTCAGCGTAAGTGGTTCGGTTGGTATATAACACCTACAGCCACAGGCACGGGTGGGAGGCGCTGACCTCACAGAACGCGGCTCACTTTACCCCCCTGCTCTGAGTTCTTGCTATATCATGATGTATGTTACATGAGAGCGAAACTCCTTATGAGAAACATGCTTTGTCAATGTGGCATTATGAAACAGATTGTTCTGGCTCTGAAATCTGATTTGATGAAGCATGTCAAAGCTATTACACGCACACCTGACCATACATTATATAATAAATACACCAAATTGCTGCAAACTGTTAAATTGGTTTGTAGTATTGCAAATCTGCTTGCTGTTAGACGTTGCTCATTTGTATGTATGCATGTATTCATTTATTTTTTTAATTTTACTTTTACATCTATTTCATAGCACTTTGTTCCTCACCAAATATTTCATAACTTTAATCATGTTAATTTAGTACATATTTGGTAGGTATCTGCTTTACACCAGGGTCAAATTGCCACCTGATCCGGTGATGCTAGGTTTATGCATAAAGGTTTATGCTAGGTTAATATATATATATATATATATATATATGATATTAAAGCCTTAAGTAGAAGCAGCAAAGTCCATCAGGTCTTTACAGCTAATAAAACCCTGCTGACTGAGCTGGGAAACTCTGGAAAATGACCCAGCTTTCACCCAACGGCCCTGTTGCGTGTTGTAGTGGAACAGCTGTAGTGTTAAGAGACGCACATCTCTCAGATCCAGCCCTCTGCACCTGTTATCTGGGCACAGGCTAGCATGCTGTGAGCATATGCTGTGAAAGAGTCAGCAGTGACCTCCCGGAGTATAGAGTTGCCCATCTCAGTGTGTTAGCTTTGTTTTTTCACGGTGTATTGTATTTTTTATTTTCTTAAACTTCTGTTTCTCATTCGGTTAGTGATTTTACATACAGTACTAGTAACTAAAGAGTGTTGCTGAAAACTATAAAAGTGCATAATATAAACTGCTTAAATCACCAAGATTCAGTCAGATTTGAATACATAGAATTGTTGGTGTCTGTCACCAAACCTTTAAACCCAGCAGATGTCCTATTTATTTTATTTAACTTCATTTTATTTGTATTCATATTAATAAAATAGAATGAAACATGAATAAAGTAAAATAATTTTATTTCAGTTTTATTATTTTAATGATGATTTATATATAAAATTTATATAAAGTAGGATTAATATTGTTATTAAAAATATACAAAAAATTACACATACCTAAACAGAATCTTTGTGACTCCCAACAAATACTGTAAATACAGTCTGATCATAACCGGAGGGTTAAATCATCATCCGTCTTTCTTTTCTTCTTTCTCTTTGTGTCTCTCTCAGAGGATCTGGATGACCTGAGAATGGAGGGGGTCACTGGTCTGTTGCCGTCCGGTAGTAAGTTCAGCCAGGGCCGCAGCTCCTACTGTTCAGAGCCCCAGGCCAAAGTCACTCTCAACATCTGCTCAAGGTGTGCAAGGTAAATATTTACACAGCTCAATATTTACCAACAGCTCTCTAGTCAATGACTTCACCACACACAAGGCAAGCGGTGAACACAATGTGAAGAATGTCATTGTCGGTCCGCACTAGAATACACTGTCATATATCTTAGTCAAGTCACGAGTCACGTATCCTGACCTCTGTTTGCTGGGAGGCCGCAACCAAACCCCTTTCAGCCGGATATGAGGGCCACACGCAGCATTCCAGCAATCTGGAGTCAAAGCTCTGAGAGCTAAAGGTGATTAAGTACATGCTGAGGAAATGCACAGCGTTCATCTTACTGAGGTGACTATGACCTGCAGTTGTCTTAAGACTAAACATGTGCTGTTTCTTCAACTAAGGGCACTTTTGGCCATTTGAATTGTTTGAAAATAATCTTAACTCTTTTAAAACACACTTTTCAAGCACTGACTAGTTAAATTCATTTATCCTTTAACTCTGACAAAAGAATTCTGTGATTTACTATTTTCTAAAAAAAATTCTGAACATTTCCACCACACTGTCATTTCCAAAGAATTTTAATTAGCATTCTTTTTTCTTTTTTTTTTTTAATAAAACAGTTATTGGTCTTGTTAAAGTGAATTTCACAGCTACAATTTTATACATTCTGAAAACACAGTTAAATAATATCTCACTTTTCGCATAATTTGAAACCTTACGAAATAAAGAAAATATAATAATATATAATAATATAATAAAAAGTATATTCTATTTAAATAACATATTATGCAGACAGCCTTTAAAAGTTGGAATGTGCTTATGTATATATATATATATATATATATATATATAATTACAATTTAGAATAATTTTTATAATATATAAAAATAATATTTAATATTCCTATAATGGAAAATGCAGCCATTTTTCCAATCTTGATTGCATCTTAAAATAAAATTTAATGTTTGTGTGCAAATAATATTGAAAAAGGTGTTTATTGTCTCTTTGTTTATGTTTATTTAAACATGTAATACATTCATATTCTTTACTGTTGTATTTTAAAGAAGAAATTTAAAAAATTGCAGAAATAAAAAACTTTTTCAATGAATGTTTTAATATGACATTCATATAACAACAAAGTTGAAGAAACACCCATGAATGACAGGAAACATACATATCTTAAAAGCATTCTAGAAATCTGATTGCATTCATCAGACACAAACAGATAATCTTCTTCTTCTGTCACTTGTTTTCTGTTTTTATTTCCTGTTGTGTAGTTTGTGGCTGGGCAGTATGATCACATTTCACACTGTTGGCTGTGATAGGGTGACTCAGCGCTCATGTCCGATGCCAGCCTCTGATAACAAACAATCTGCTGGGTTCGATTGCTGCCACGCTCCTACATCCCCCCACATTTGTTTTGTTTGGCTCTTTCTTTTAGGCTTTTCATTTCTGCCCCATATCAGATTCTCTACAGATACTTTAGACATTCTTCACAGTCTATGAGATGCTGAACACATCTTTGCACTTATATCACACAATCACCGTTTGTTTGTGCACTGTTTATCACATCGATTTGTTTATATCGCAGGTTAAATGCTCAGGATTGTGGAAATGGCCCACTCCGGTTACATATTTGAGTTTGTGGTTCTTGCATTGATAATTCATGAATGTGATTGAATCAGTCCAAGTAACTCATCCCATAAGTGTCGGTTTGTACATCCGGAAGCTCTTCATATACAGTAGACTTGCCAAACAGCAATGGCTATATAATGTAAGGAAACTGATGCCCATCTTTCTGTGTTTTCTTCTCTGTTTCTTTGCCTGGGCATGTGGTTACTTGGAAGACCAAGGCAGCATTCTTCACATTTTCTTAGGCTCAGACTTCTGGAATCCTTTTATCTGGACATTTGTTATCTCAAGTGGTCAATGAGTGAAGAACACAGTACTTAACAGCAGTCCGGAAAGTCCGGACGTTAAAACATGTAATATTATACTTAAGCCTGTCAAGTTCATTCAGTGGATCTCTTATTTATTCTCAGTCATTTATATCATTTATTTGTCAATTTTAAGAAAAAAAATACCATTTAAATAAATGTACTTAAAATAAATAAGATCTATGTTTACACTGTTTATGAATTCATACCTGAGTTTTTAGCATCATTGCTGCAGTCTTCAGTGTCACATGATGCTTCAGAAATTATTCTCTGATTTGCTGCTCAAGAAACATTTATTTTTAGTTAGTGCTGTCGAAGGGTCCATGGCACACACACATATATTATGTAAACACAATCTTTTATTTTTTATGTGATTAATCACAATAAAAAAATATTAACTGCTATAAAAAATCAAGCGTTTATGTGATTTAATCTTTATTCTATGAGGTAATCTTTTTGACAGCGCTATTATTATTAATGTTCATAACTTCTGATTTCAATTTTTGTGGAAACTGCATCAGCATCCTTTGATGAAGTATTTGTTTGAAATAGAAATGTTTTGTAGCATTATAAATGTCTTCATGTGTACCGACACTTTTAGGAAAATTAATGTAACAATGCTGAATAAACGATTCATTTCAATGAAAAAATTTAATGTACATAAAAATACCATAAAAATAAATAAATAATCATAATAAGCATAATACATTTATAATAAACTACAAATTTGACTTCCTCAACCATTTTCATTTACAGTCTAGTAAAAAGCATTTAAAGTGTTTTTAATGCAATGTGTAACAACTAAAATGCAATAAAATAAATACAGCTAAATGGTCAACACAACACATTATTAAGTCAAATTATATGCATTTTATCTATATGTTCTTTATATGCATTTTATCTATATATTTTCACAGGTCACAGTGAAGCTTAAACTGATTATGAAATGTAAACATGTTTCAGTATTGCTAAATCTCCTGCAAGGATCTACTGACCCATAATACACCAGTGTAGAAAAAGGTCATGGGATTTATTTCTTATCTGCCAGTGTCTGTCCTCTTCGTGTGATGGATGAGGTGGTAGACTACAGCCACACATGCTTAGGAAACAGCTCATCTGGAAGTAGCACAAACGCTCTCCGATTTCATCTGCTCCCTAAATTGGCAACAGATATGACAATTCTATGGGGTACATGAATGAAAAAGTGCATCTGATCCATTGCAGGACATGAGAAAGTACTATTAAAAGCAACATGTTATAACTGTTTATGAAGCACAGAGTAGCCTTTTAAAGCAAACCTGAGCCACAGCTGCCAAAATTATTATGAGGGGGACTGACCTGATCTAGCACAGCTGTATGAGTCATTCACCATCATTATTTTAATAATTCATTCCAAAAATGATGCTGTATGAAAAAGGAACTGCCACACATGGTGGGCTTGGCCAGATCTGGTTTTTCTCAGTGGCTTCTGTACATATGAGAAAGAATGAGAGAGAAAGTTGTTGGTGGATTTGATATATGGATAGACGGAGAGAAAAATAAATTAGTAAAAGCTGCAGTGTAAAGGCTGGTAAAGCGGTAAAAAGAGAAGTTGTTTTCTTTTGTGTTCATCATGCTAATTAGCTACCCTGATTGCTTAGGCGCGCAATGGCAGTGCCGAGAAATGTGAAATGAATCAAGCCTATCGTTTGCTAAGTTCAGAATTTGGTGATTAACGGTTCTGAAGTGAAAACGCTCCAAAATAACAGTTTGAGAATATGGCATTGTTGAAGAATAAGGTATGACAATTACACTGCTGTAGGTCTTCATTTTCCACTCTAGGAAATTTGTGAGAATGGAAGGTTTTAATTGGCTGCGCCTACTAAAATCACCTGGTATGATCCTGGCCACACAAAAGATTTCTTTTTTAAGCATACTGATTTTTTTTCTTCATTAAAGGAATAGTTCACTCAAATACACAGATTTGCTGAACATTTACTCCAAGATGTAGATTAGTTTTTTCTTCATTGGAACATTTGGAGAATCCATTGGAGTAAATGGGTGCCGTCAGATAAGAGTCCAAATAGTTGATGAAAGCATCATAATCCAGAAATAAACCCACACCACTGCAGTCCATCAGTAAACATCTTGCGAAGCAAAACGTGTGTTTCTAAAAAAAAAAAAAAAAAAAAATTTTTTTTTTTCATTTTAAATAGTCACGTCTAGCCAAAATACCAGTCAATAATCCATTAAAACGCTTCCTCCAGTGAAAAAAGTAAACTTCCTGATGTCTTTTCTCACAACAAAATCCACCATGTGTGACCCTTGACCACAAAATCAGTCATACCTGTAGGTTTGGCATGGGTATATTTTTAGTTGTAGCCAAAAATACATTGTGTGGGTCAGAATTATTGATTTTTCTTTTAATCCAGAGATCATTACGATATTAAGTAGAGATCATGTTTCATAAACATATTTGGTAAAAATTCCTATTAAAACGTAATTATTTGATTAGTAATATGCATTGCTGAGAACTTCATTTGGACAACTTTGAAGATGATTATTGAAGAATAAATTACTTTTTCACTGGATAAAGCAATGCTAGAGGATTTTAGCAGTGGTTTGAAATTAAAAATTAAATTATGAATTATGGATGTGTACAATTTGTATAATACAAACATAAAGCTTTTTGCTTGACAAAATGTGAACAGAAGTATTGAGGTTTACTTGTGGATTATTGTGATGTTTTCATCAGCTGTTCAACTCTCATTCTGACGGCACCCATGCAGAGGATTCATTGAAGAGCAAGTGTTGTTATGCTAACTTTCATCTTGGATGAGCATATTTTTATTTTACTTTTCCTTTAAGGATAATGGTGCTATATACAGAATACAGTAAGATGTATAAAGGGATAGTTCGCTCAATGTTTGTTACCTTTTTTTGTTACCTTTTTTTGTTACCTAGACGACAAAAGGAAATGTTAGACATTATTTTCATGCTATCAAGCTCCAAAAATGACACAGAAAAGTTAAAAACATAAGACAGACTGAAATCACCCACACCCTGAAAAAAAGAGCAGCATCAAATCCTGCTTTTAAAAATGAGTAAATGATATTTTTGGATGAACTGTTCCTTTTAGAACAAGCCCTCTTTAAAAAAGCTCCTAATCCCAGCATCCTCTGAGATAGCACATCATAAATGATGGGTGTTTGAGACAGCTGCTCAGTTTTGTCGATTAGTAGATTGCTGTCAGGTCTTAAGCGTTCCCCTATGTTACTCTCTGTCTACATTCCAGCCTGCCCATATCCTCATCCTCCCCTGATAGTGATAAGACAAATAGACTGCTTTGGCACGGTCTCATCACCTTTTATGAATAGAGACTCACTGTCTCCACTTGTTCTCATCCAGCAAAGACACTGGGTAAAAATTGAGATTTTATTTGATACTGATCCATTACACAGAGTTCTTTCTTAGCCTCAGCAGAGAGTTTACTCTGAAAGGAGAACATGATAGCATTTTTACTGTTATCTTCCACAGCTATCATAACTGTGGGGAGAAATACACGCCACTTATTTGAAATGAAAACCTGTAGTGCTCATTTTTTGTATTTTTTAGGCTTCAAGGGGACAGTCTAACTGCAAGACCTGAAGAGGAACCAGCACCCCATGTCTCAGAGCAAGCGGTGCCAGAAATACCTTGTAAGTACCTGCAGTCATCACTGAAATTAATGGGGCATGGGACATGCATTTATTTATAAAGTTAAACCAAATGGCAATCCTAAACATGGACCATAAAACAAGTCATAAACTGGTAATTTTTTAAATGAAGATTTATAAAACATATGAAAGCTGAATAAAGAAGCTTTCTATTGATGTATAGATAGATAGGACAATATTTGGATGAGACACAACTTTGAGATCTGGAATCTGAGCTTGCAAAAAATATTAAGGAAATTGCATTTGCATAAAATTGTCCAAATGAAGTCCTTAGCAAAACATACTACTAATCAAAAAATATGTTTAAGGAAATTGACCAAAAATGATCTTTACTTAATATCCTAAGGAATTTTGGAGAAAAATCATTAGGAAAGAGAAAAATCATTAAAAGATCATTTTGAGATCATTTAAAAAAAAAAAAGACCTATACAATGTATTTTTGACTATTACTACAAATACACCTGTGCTACTTATGGCTGGTTTTGTGGTGCAGAGTCACATATGTATAACTTAATATACACAAAGTCTGGAATATTATGTTTGTTTGTTTTTTAATAAGTCTCACCCAAGCTGCATTAGAAAATATACAATAAAAACATTAATATTGTTAAATTTTGAATGGTTTTAGTATTTTAGTATTTTACTGTTTATTTGAGGGGAAAAAAACTTCTGTAACATAATTCTCTAATGTCATTTTTGATCAGTTTATGGTAGTCTTGTTGAATAAATAAATTATGTGAATGTTTAAACATAATTTCGAGAGGATCGCTGAAACGAGTAATCATACACAGCTGATGACCCTTTTCCTAA
>JAUCNO010000548.1:6857476-6873768 GCA_032353835.1 Enteromius viviparus | reverse complement strand
TTTAAATATGACGCCTCCTCTCCCGGAGCCTTATGGGATAGGAAAGTGTCCATGGTATGCTTGCTACAGAATTCAGCTGGAAGTAGTAGGTCATCCGGGTACTTCTCGTCTACTGAATTTCGACTGCTATGAATTCGGACATACTACTCGCCTCGCATGCTGTTTTTCGGGTACTATATAGTAGGGAAGTAAGTGATTTCCGACGCAGCACCAGTTTTTGCGCCAGGAAAAGGGGTTGTCCAAAAATATGAATACAAAATGAAAATCTAGAACACATTTGAAAGCGTTTTAGAAAATGTAGGATGCTAGCTCAAGTGAAAACACACTAAAGGAAAGGGAGGAGAAATCAAATTCTAAAACGTTCCAACATTAAATTCACTTCCATTCATTTCACTAAAACATAGTATGAAGTTTAGTTCACATAATCTGCTGTTGTGCTCATTATGTAAAGGAAAAAGTTAAGAAATCGATCCTATAGTGATTGTTTAAAAAAAAGTATTCTACAAATGGACTAATGGATGTGTTTTATCATCTAGGGACACAGTCTTAGAAAAACAATTAAAAACCGCTAAAAAACCTAAAAACCTAAGTGAGCAATCTCATTTCTATCAGTGTCTGACTCTCAAATCTCATGAGAATTTAACTGTATACAGTTTTCTGTCACTACAGCAACCCCAAACTCCCTTTAACCCATCATGAAGTGGTTATTTTTCTATCATCACCAGAACAGAGAGTGCAGCTATAATTAGAGGAAAAGTGTTGGAAAAATCTCTTTAGGAATCTTTTAGGAGTCGTGTGTGGAGCTTATGGGCTGAGAGCTCCAGACAGAGTGGCAACATCAGACGTGTGAGGCTTCTTCTTCGTCGCCCAGCGGGGACACCCAAGGAGCTGTGACTACCCTTAGAAACCGTACCACAGAGTAAACAATGCCGTCCGGACACCGTAGAGGGCCTCACACGCACTTGTGTCTGCTTTCTCATTCACACAGAAACATGGTCTTTACTTTGGCTTGCATTTTTAAGACCTGTCTCTCTTTCTGAAAAGAGAGAGACAGAGAAAGTGTGAAAGGAGGCCCCATCGTCTATAGATTAAACCTTGCCAGTGAGCTAAGAGCGAGACGACTAATGTTTCCCACATGGAGCGGCGTGTGTGAAAGGATCAGATCACCTACTGGTGCTTTTTAAAGCTTAATGTGGTTGTTTTCTGGTTAATTGCTTATTTTGGGCTCTATTTGAAAGGCAAATGCGATTTGTCTTCCTAATAGCTTATTACTTTAACTGGTCCTCAGGGGTTCTCTCGTATTGCCGCCCAGAATGGCACGGAAAACAAACGTAATACTTTTATGTGCTGAGTCACTTCTTGGGACAACAATAGTTGTGGGCGCTGTATCTGTGCTGATCTCCTTCTGGCTGTAGCTTGTGTTTTTAGCCTCATAAATGATGATCAAGATGGACAGAGCTTATGGGCTCCAGACTGCATAGCATCTTGGGATACTTTAGCTTTCTTGTTGGCCTATGAACAACCTGTATTTTTTACATGCATTTTGCTGTTTTTTAAAGTTTTGGACATATTTGTATAATCTGTTTATATTATGAACTTTATTTACTTATGTATTTTATTTTATATTATTAAATTACATTATATAATTTTATTTTAATTTACATATTCTTATAAGAAACATTACATGTACCAGAGAACTAAATACTAATTTGCTGTAAAACAAAATAGACCAAAATTCATAAATTAAATGGACCGGTTTATTTAAATATAAAAACATATTATTAATATATCATTTTCTTTTATATTATTTATTATCTTTTTTTTTTTTGTTAAAAAATTGCAATGCCGTTCAAATAATAATAATACCAAAATATTTACAATATTATTGTTATATATTTTTAAATATTTAAAAAAAATATTACAAATTCATTTATTAAAGCTGGTTAATTATGCTTAAGTTACTTGCTTTTCTTAAATTATTTCCCTATTAAGTTGCCTTGCCAAAAGAAGGAAGTCAGAAAAAAGTTAGAAAATATTTTAGAACCAATTATTCATCTGGTGAATTTAGGCTGTAATTCTGAAATTCTTTAATCAATCTTTTTTTTTTATGTAAATAATCAGTTTAATTTCATAAAATGAGAATTGGATGGTATAATTTAATTTAACCTCTTGAGCCTGGCCTGGATGTTTCATTGTTAAACTGACTGAGAAGGAAGTATTTAATTTTTCTGCATATGCTAATTTTGTCCATGTCTGTATCACTGAAAGATTTGTTTTTGTAGGGCTGGAAAATGAGGATATGTGTGTGTTTTTTCCCCCCTATGGGCTTCACTTTTGTTGTGACAGCCTCCCACCTTGGCAGATCAGAAATATTTCAGCTTCAACCTTTTCTATTAATATTGGCCTGCTTCGTAATATAAGCCATCGCACATTAATGGGTCTCTCTCATGTGGTTTCCAGTCTTGATTGTCTTAGTACTGGGGTGATATTAAAAAAACAGCCTTGAGGAGAGCTTGCTTTGGCTGCGTGAGCTCAAACAGTAAAGTTTGGTCACGGCTGTGCTTTGGCCTTCCTGATCTTTCTGATTAGCCCTACTCATTTATAACATGGAAAAAATGTAGTTGTTCTTGACACAGATGATGTCTATTTCATTATGCGTTATTGGAGGAAGAAAAATCCTCCATTCCACTTTTCAAAACTCTACTGCAGTCTAAATTTACAGTGAATATACAGTGGGTCCTACAGTCTGAATACACAAAAATCTAGGATTGAGAGTCGAATTTAAACCATAAAATAAACACATTTTAGCCTTTAAAAAAAAGGATTGCAGCTCAAGTGAAAACCCATTAAAGCAAAATGAAGAGAAATATTATACAGTAATTCAAATTTTCACTTATTCACTTAAAAAAGCTAAATAAAAATATTTTCACTATACTGTAGCTCATCAGACTTTTTAACCCAACTTCACAAATTATGCAAAATATGCAAAAAACTCAACTACAGACCTCATTAAGTTCAATATATGCAGCTCTTTAGTTTAAGCACCAATTATCACTATTGAGCTGCTTTTTAGCACATATCAATAACTTATTCTGCATTACCGATTCCTTAATCCTACTCGTTACCTTAACTTAATAACTACTTTACTAATACAGTATTAATAGGCAGCAAATTAGGAGTGTTTGGAGACAGATTTTGTAGTTAGTTAATAGTGAGAATTCCCAAACTAAAGTTTAAACTTCATTATTATGGTAACACTTTACAAAAATAACACTTATTCACTATTATCTATGATTATTTAATTTTACAATAAATTCCTAATTTGCTGCTTATTAATAGTTAGTAAGGTACTTGTTAAGTCTATAGGTACTGAGTATGATTAGAAATGTAGAATAAGGCATTAATGTTTGCTTAATTACTACTAATAGGTAATATGCATGCTAATAAGCAACTAGTAAAAAGACCTTAAAGTTAAGTGTTGCATAGATATCCTGGAACATGAAGAACACAAAAAGCATTTCATAAGTATGTCATGTTTTGTTTTTGACCCCTGTGTTATCTACTGTATTACTATATCTAGTATTCATTCTTAAACAACAAAAAGTGTGTTAGTGGTTATAAATTGCTCACAGATGTGCTTTTTGCAATCTTTGCTATCAGTATTTGAAGTACTTTATTTAAACATTTACGTTAGCTTTTAGCAGGAAATGGATGATGCTTCATTAATTCTAAGTATAAGTATGACTTGGCATCTGTTTTTGTAGTGGTCTATACTATATACCATCTGCTCTTACTTCAGAAAAGAATCAAAAGTTACTTTTATTTTTACATTTGTGTACGGGTGTAAATTAGGATCCTCTGTCAGTTGTCTGTAAAATGCTCTACATTATCCAGTCAGATTTAATTCACTTCAGTAAATTTGGACAAATAGAAGAAAAAACATTGTATTATTATTATTTTTTGAGTGGAACAGCAGGGGTGGCCGCAATTTCTTCTTCTATATGGGATCTCTAAACTCTTATGGGGTCTGGGACCCTGCATCCCCGCCCCCAAATTCAAACACTGAATGTAATTCAGGCAATTTATAAGATATATGCCAGAGGAGCTGACAGACTCTCCCATATATTCCGGTGAGCCATCTGGTTCATGTATTTCACTCGTTACAAATTTCTAAAATGTTGTCCAGCTAACATAATACAGCGATAGAGTTAACAAATGATTCAGTGGGCCTCTAGAACAAAGACATTTGTCAGGCAACACACAAAAAAAACACACTTTTAAATGTCACACACCTGCTTAAAGCCTGTTATAGCAAATATACGATGCTCATTGCCTAGATGGATGTTTTTCAATGTGATTCACATGTTTGACTTTGTTATAAACAAATTATTCAAAAGTGATCTGGTTGAATGAAGTAATTTCAACAGGTTTTGTGTGAGCTCTGCGGGTTTGAGTTGTTTTCTTTATGTATAATCCAGGTGCACACAGTATATCATGCTGCAGGGCTCTGTGGTTTAGAGGTTTAGAGTTTAATCAGATAATACATTTGCTATTGTCCATTTCCCTTTTGATTTTGGCACAGCGCCTGTGAATATTTATAATGTGGGTTTGCATGCTGCCATCTCAAGGAGATTTAATAAACCTTTGTGCTAGACTTCATTTCCTCTGCCATGCGCTCTATTAGAGCAGCAGAGGGGAGGTTTGTTTGTGTATTTGTGTAGATTTAGATCTGTTAGCACTAAAATTATATTTGATTTTGTTAATGGATGTTGGGTAAAATGGATGTACACAGATGTTTCAAGTGGCTCTTAATAGATGTGAAAAAAACCCAGAAATAATTAAATATCGTTACGTTTTAAATGTATTTATTTAAACGTGTTTTTTCCATAATCAAATGTCCTTCAGGGTTATTATACTGTACTTTGTAAACTAAAATTAAATACATTTGTTGATAGAAATAAAGATATATATATATATATATTTAAAAAATATATATAAATAATAGATGAAAAGTGTACCATAAAAAATATATTAACAGCATTTTAGGTTTTACACTTTTTAGTTTACAGTAAAATACTGTAATTTCATTAACTGATATACCAGCCTATTCAAGTACTGTTTTAAACCTTTTGAAATACAGTGATAACCACCAAATGCAGGTGGGGATGAGAAAGTCACATGATGAACCAAACCCCATCACAAGCAGCTTTTACTGTAAATGTGAACATATAAAGAAGGTGCCATTCACACAAGCACTAAGCACCATCATACTAAAATATGCAATAAACATTAATTTTATAACATTTTCTAAATATATAAATGTTTAAGTAAGTATTGTGCAATAAATATTGTGTTAATTTATATAATATATATTATAAATAAAGAGTATTTCTTATTTCTATGAGTATTTATGAGTATTTCTTCCAAAAATATGACATGAATTTATTTTTAATAAAAAAAACTACCTCCTAATTTAAAAACAACAATGAGATATATTTTAAAAAATTCAATTATAATAATATGAAAACAAAAAAATGTAAAAATCCATCTACTGTATCTAAAACAAGTATTTTGCATGTCTTGAAGCTGCTGCTTCTGTAACCTCCTTTGTCACACTTTGAAAGCACAAAAGAAAGTGAAATTATATACTGGACTGTTTATGGTCAATTTTATCTCTCACATGCAGCAAACAAACAGTGGAAGAGGCTTTCAACTGGTTTTAGCAACCCAGCCCAGAAGGACTGATGCAATGCGGTCGGTGGTGTTTGCTTCCTTGTGCCGTTATGGGCCACCGCTCTTTATAGTGACTCTCTTCCCTTGTGGCAGGTCGGTGTGGGCAGAACACAAGCCTCAGCGCTCTGTGTACATGCTAAACATCACTGTGGCTTGAGCCTGCGGCCTCCAACATGGCCATAAAGAGCCAGCACACGCAGATGTGACAGCGGGCAATAAGCCAAGGCAATGTTGTCCCTGTGCGGTAAATAGACACAGGCCAGCAGCGATGGCAAATTTAAATCTTTGACTTTTCCTTGTGGTTTTTGAACCTGCTTCCAATGAACTGGACATTTCTGAACAATTATAGTGTCGTTTGATGTGCGCAAGAAAAACGCCGCAGCTTTACTAGCCAGTTTAATAGCCTTTGAAAGTGAAGTGTTGTTCTTTTTCCTGTGAGGATTGAGGTGAATGGTGGATCGGTCGATATATAAAATGCAAACGGTCGTTGAATGGGCTCATATTTATTCTCAATCTGCATTTAATTTCTAAAGCAATTGGAACCATGCATGTGAGTGGACGGAAGCATCTTTAAAAGTGGTTGCAAGCTTTGGTGGACCAGTTGGCTTGCTCTTAATCCACAATTTCTCATTGCAAATGTAAAACAGCTGCTTTGTTTGGCCGGTAAACAGCTTGTCTCTGATCGACTCACACGAAACTGATTTGTTGAAACTAGTTTGACTCATTCTCTTCCGAGTCGCACGCACACATCACGATCAATAAAGACAAATGTCGCCATTAACCGCAGTCGTGCTGAAGGGAACTGCATCGCGCTTCCCAAATATTGCTTCAGTTTGCAAGTATCTAAGATCTATTTTGGGATTGTATTGCCAATGACGGTTCTAAGTGGAACCTATAAACCTCAAGAGAACATTTTGGCCGGTAATTTGGAATCAAAAATAAATCAACCTCGAATATTAACGCTGACATGCATCTCTTAACAGCAGCCTCATCGTTTATGAAACAGTTTCTGTTAACTGTCATTCATATTTATTTGTTGTTACTGTAAATGTAGATGCTTGTCTATAGAGAAATGTCAAAATATTTGTGAGGGAAGTTAAAATGAGTGTGTGTTAGTATGATGGTCCTCTATCTGTATGTATAGGCAGCATCTGACTTTGCTCTGTTTAAGTTAGTAGTGCATTATGGGCCAGAAAGCTGGAATCACAGATATTAGATTGTTTAGATGAATGTATCCTAGGTTGTTGGGGGCAATATACTTTTCCATCGTTGTTTATCTTGTTAGTGTGTTGGATGTATAATGTGTGTCTCTCAGTCTGTTGTTTGTCTGCCTATTTATCTGTTTAGCTCTTATTTATTTTATCCAAAATGAAATTAAAACAGCGATATTGTGAAATAATAATTTATTCTTATCACAATTTAAAGGGTTAACATTTTTATTGAAATCACATGCCTTTTTCCATGATTTTTTGATTACCAAAGTTTTAACAAATCTAAGCATGATTAAATATAAAATGATTTTAAACTTACAGATCAACATCTTGAGACTTCAAACTTCAAAATAAACAGTTTAGAAGCAAACATTTAGCCAATACTGCTGTCATGTGTTTATGTTGATTTGTCCGCCACAATTACCAGCGAATAATTAATGGTTTAGTATAGTTATAGTTTAGGTTTTCCTTCCTGATTTAGATTATGTTATTTATAGATACTTTTCAGCACTTGTGTAATGGAAAGTGGCAGTAGTATAAAGGCTTCAGCAAGCAAAAACAACCTTGAAAAAAAAACAGGTATTGTGAAAAAGTTACTAGGTGAACAGCGTTCCTATTTATTTAATGTATTAAGGGAATTAAATTATTCATTTTTAGCAAATAAAACATCATACACAATACTTAGTATTGTGTACTCAATACTCAGTACTGACATTACGTTCAGCTACTAGTGGCTAGAAATATTGATTGAAATCATTCATGATGTGTACAGTACATACTGTATAACAGCTCCAGGTGGCTGTTTAAAATGTTATGGATACAAAAACTGATCCAACATGCTGTATTCTTACCCACCCTCTCTTTTAATTGCGACTTCTCAAGTCCATCTGTTCTCCTTGAGGCATTAGGGATGTGTTTGAAAAATATACTGCAGATCTGCCTAGATTTAGTATGCTGCTGTAACTACAGTAAGACGTAAAAGGAAGTGGAAGTAAAGGGCCGTGTGCCTCTTCAGAGTGATGAAGGAGGTGGTGAGGCCTGTGCAGCATCTTAACTTGCCCTCAGTAATGTTCTGAATGACAGATGTATCCCTGCATGGATGACTGTACGTGTTAGGATATATGATTCTGCTTATGATATGGTAATTGATGTGAGATGATCTTACGGAGTTTTGACTTATAACGTAATACTGTTCCTTAGTAGCAAACATATTGCTTCATGTAATGCTTTGCCAAAGAGTATTTCCATCACAGTAGGAAGCAGCTTGCGTGTATCCCTATAGTGTACTATATTTTAGTACAGTGATTTGTATAAAACTTTGTACAGTACTTTCTTCTGTTCTTCTCTCTTTCTCTGGTCATTTGACTTTGTAAGCGTTTGATCACACATTATTGTTCTTTGTATGCTAATTTATTAAATATTTGGTAACAGTTTAATATGGGTATATTAACCAGTTACTCATTATACTGTCCTATAATTTACACATTGGCTGTTTTTTGGTTATTAAAGGACATATTCTAAATGACAGTGCATCCCTATATATTATCAGCTACCTTACTAATTATTTATAAACAGCAATTTAGGAGTTTACAGAGGCAAACGTTAGACATTTAACAGATTCGAATGGTATATAAGACTTGTGTGACCAAAATCAACAGAGCTATATTAGTGTCTTTTACACTGATAAGAAAAAAAAGACCCAAATCACGCCGGCATGACGGCCGACCTCAGAGGGTTAATAGTGAGAATTATATCCCAAAATAATGTGTCATTACAAGTTTTGCTTATTTTGATGATGCTGTAGTAAATATAGAGTATTTCAGTTTTGTTTAACATGTTTTACTTTGTGTAAATCCTATTTTCCCCCTAGAACCTCCCAAAGAACAACAGAAAATAAGAAAATCCCTGCTGAAAAAAAAACAGCATATCTTGCTAAGGTATGTTTTGAATGCTGGTTTAAGATGGTCCTTTGCTGGTTTATGCTGGCCCTTCCAGCTTCAAAACATACCTAACAAGCAAATGTTTTTTTGTTTTTTTTAACAGGGATGTTAAATTTAGCAAATTAGAAGTTTACTGAGGCAAAATTCGTAGGTAATGGTTTGTAAATAGTGAGAATTGAACCTTAAAACAAAGCATGACCAAATATTTATCTGTAATTCTTTTTGTTGTGTAGGGTTCAATGCCCTGCTGTTACAACATTTAGCATTTGTATCCCACAAACCAGTGCCAGTCCAGTAATATTAACTAGATTTGTTAAAAAACAGTGCTTTTACATTGCCCAGGCAAGTATGGCTGTTAGCAATAAGCAAAATCATTACACACCAATGTGATTTTGATTCATCTTTTGTTATGGTTTATTCTCCTTAGTCTAAAATTAAAAGGCTGTATTCTTAATCTCTTAACCGCAAGTTTATTTTCGCAAAATAGTAATAGCAGGATCTCTACACTGCCCGTCGTCATCTGTTCTCGGATCCCTAGAGTTTATTGATTGTTACTTCAAAATCCTGTAACCACTACTGAACATCTAGCCCAGTGTTCACAAATAAAAGTTCAGTCCTTGCCGCCATCCAGACTTTCATCCCAAAGAACTGTGGTTTTCAGTGTTTTTCTAATTTCTCTTAAAAAATAATTGGCCCTCATTATAACAGATATGGCACAGTGTTGTAACCATAAGTCGTATGTAAAAAAGGAGTGAAATTTAAAGCTAATGCGATTCTGTTTCGTGTGTGTGTCGTAGCGTCACCCTGTCTGGGCATCGGATGTGAAGCCGATCAGAGGCACGAGCCCCCAGACGGCCAGACGTGCTCTGCAACTCCAGGACTCGCTTTTCTCCAAAGAACTGGAGAACATGGGCAAGCATCTTGCCGGTAGGTTTGTTACACACAGACACCCACACACATATAAAACAGGCCACCTTTCCATTACAGCCTGACACTGTCAAAGGCCACACATGTGAAAGCCTGTCTGCGAACACAGGAATGAAGGTGTCTGATTGGCCAATTAAAAGCCGATCCATCTATTAAAAAATGCTGTGAAAAACGTTGACCATCTTTGATTCATTTAATAATGCCACCACCGCACTAGCTTGTTAGCATCGCTGTGAAGTGACGAATCTCTGTCTGTAGATGATCAAACTCAGCTGATGGTTTGATCTCGCAGACCTTTGTTAGACGTGTGTTTGTGTGTGTGTGCATGCAACATTTGTTTCGTTTGGTAACCGCTTGAAAGCATTGGGCAAAACCAAAGGCACAAACAGCATCAAGCATTCCAGCATGTGTCGCACAGTTGTTTGTTTACGCTTGTACTGCTTTTTATTTCATTTCTCTGTCGCACACCAAATACATTTGAAACACATTAAGTATTTAAGAAGGGCACTCTCACTAAGTCATCAGGGCAACAGCTGTGTGTATGTGTGGATGTGGGAGGTTGACATTTAAACACGAAAAGTTAACAACCTTAGCAAAGTAGAAACAAATATGTAGTTTTTGCACGCATACTTAGTAACACTACTAAATTATACTAAAGATACACACATTATTAAAGAATTTTCATAACGTGCACACACACACACTCACACACACACACATAAATCAGTGACATAAAAATAATATTTTAAATTCAAAAGGCATTGAACTGACTTGAAACCTTATATATATATATATATACATACACAAAGTTAGACAGATCAAATATTTCATAAAAATGCTAAAAATGTCCAGTTAATAGTTAACTATTATATTACTCAGAAAACTATAATTTTTTTTGGGTGAAGCCAGTTCTTTTAATATACATTATATATATTTAATATATGACTAAATAAAAAGGTCCCATTTTATGTTAGGTAGCCTTGATTACTACATTTTAATTAAACATTTGGTACAATGCACTTATTGTGTACATACAACCCAGTCGCACGGCTGGTCGTGACAATATCACGAAATTAGCACGAAATCTATATATTCATATATTCATGTAACTCCAGCACGAAAGTAAAACTACGATTCGATTGGATGCATCTTTTCGTGCTGGATTCACGAAAGTCGAGTAAGATTCGTGTCAGTACCACGAAAAAAAAACGTGCGACTGGGCTGGTACATACAGTACATGTTTTTTCCTTGTACTTATATTTTTTAAAATACCTATATCTACATTTGGAATTGATTTCTGTAATTACATTTATTATTACATTGTTGATCTATCCCTTACACCTTAAACCTACTTATACCAAAAAAACCTGTTCCTAACTTGACCTGTATCCCACTTCAGTATAGCAGCAAAAGTGTTTTGGAATACAATAAGAACACAATAAGTACAATGTACGTATGTTCTGCTGTGTTTACAGTACATAGTTGTTAAAGTCTTTGTGAATCAAAATTGACTATATTTATTTTGTTAGCACACCTTGCTATTTTTGTGGTGAATAATTTATTCGTGCAAATCAATACACATACATAAAAAATTGTATTCCTTTGTAATCTTTAATCTGAAAATGTTCCTCCCCTCTGAAATGACAGGCCTATGTGATTTTGACAGCTTGGGCACAATATCCTTGATCACTCCCCTACTGTCAGTGTTCAACTGTGAGTGAAATGGCTACTTTAAAACACCCAATCAATTTGCAGTAGAAAAAACAAGCCATACAATCACACATTTTTTTCAATATTTGCTTCAGAATATGGAAATTTAAATCGGTCGCAAACAACTGGTTCACACAGACTTTAAGGCCACCTAAAATAAAGTGTGACCAAAAAAATAAATACTTCATATTTTTTTAATACAGTAATAGCGATCATTAATAAGTTCGTTGCAGGATGCCATTGTATTAAAAAATTTGATTTTGAATTGCTTGTTGTGACGAAAACAAATAAAAAATGTTTTTTCAAATTTCTTGGTATAAACATTATAGGGCAACATGAACGTGTATGTGGGAAGTGTTTATATATTTGTATCAAGTATGCTCATTGTTTCGTGACTCATTCAGTGGGAAGTTTATTCTGACATCGCTTTGCGGGAAAAGTCATCCTGGCTCTCAGATGGCATTGATTTAAAGCCGTTTGTCTGCTGAATTATATCTGAACAGAGTCATCCCCATAGGACCAGGCATTAACCTCATTCAACAGCCTAATTTACCCCTTTCATGCTTTTATTAGCTGTTAATGTTCTCTGTGTTGAAAGCCAGGCTTCTTCTTTTATCTCATTATTACCTCAATTATGTGGTCAACTAAATCCTCAAGACTCCTTTTAATTTACGATCAGGCTGCGTTGTTTTTGTTTTAGGAATTTAAGAGCTTGATATTTGACTTGTGCCCAAAGGACAAAGTTATTGCCTGTTTTTTAAATGGCAGAGAAAAGCTTTCCGCCACTTTTGGATAAATAAAGCATCACTTTGAGCAAGCTGGAATTCCTCAGATCTCACTCAAGCTTCCTCTACGAGATGAACGTTTTGAATGAGTAGATATGTAAGGAGAAAGTCAGGGACCAATAAGGTTGCATATGTTCTAAATAATGGGTTTGCGTGATTAAGGATTGTAGCCTTGTGGGAAGCGCATTTGCTTTTTTTTTTGATCACGAGATGTTTATAATAGATTGGATCCACTGCTTCTTGTTAACTCTCCAAGTCTTTTTTTAGTCTTGTGGTCACTACATACTGTATGCTATAGTCTTTTAACACTACAGCAGCTTAAGTAATCCTTTACTTTAAGGACCCGTTCTGTCTATTAATGCAAATTTTCTCATTATTCACCCTCATGCCATTCCAAACCTGTCTGAGTTTCTTTCTTATGTTAAACACAAAAAAATATATTTTGAAGAACAAGTTTTTGTTCCCCATTGACTAGTAGGAAGAGAAATACTATGGGACCATCAGCTGTTTGATTACCAGCATTATTCAAAATATCTATGTTCAACATAAAAAGAAACTCATACAGGCTAAAAATGACATAAGGGTAAGTAAATGATGACAAACTTTCACTTTTGGGTGAACTATCCCTTTAACTAGTTTCTTATTAGCATGCATCTTCCGTTAGTGATGAATGATTGTTTACATGAACATAATTGTCATAATTCTCAGCCTGCAGCATCGACTCATTAGGACCAGTGACCTCAACTTGAAATTTTTTTTTTGAAACTTCATGTGGGAAATTTTAAACACGGACACAAAAATATGTTTTTTATTCATGTCTTTATATGTTAGGGTTTGCCATCATCACAAGTGATTTATGTCTGTGTGTAAGAAATTTGCTGGAATAAGTTCCTTTATGCAGTTTAAATGAGACTGAATTACTTCTGGTTTACTACATTCAAAACAATCTAATTATCCATTCACACAGTTAACTCATATATCACAACAATCTGAAATAGTTTCCGTAAAGGGAAGTAATTACAAGAGCTGTGTTATGCAAAATGGGAATTTGCTCTATTACATTGGTAATCTGGCATGTGTTTCATATTGAAAACTATCATGATGTTTCTCTGCAGAAAGAACTGTTTGCTTACAAGTCAAGTAGTCAAGGTTTCTAAAACACAAATCAAACTTGTACATACTATTTATAATATGTCACAAGTTGTTTCCTCCGAATCCTCAGTTCCTCTCAGACTGAACACTGGTTGACGCATCCAGATGTTCCATCTGAAAATTTGCAACAGACTTGCATAAACAAAAATATTTGACTTGCTACCAAGCAAACAAATATATTGACATGAAGCAGGCCGTATTAAACCACTCTTGTACTTGTACAAAAGTAAACATGCCATCCAATTTACACTTTACAGCTGACAATAAATACTGCTGCCATGACTGTTAAAAGACCTCGGCAAAACTTCAGGAAATTGTTTTGGTGGTTTGTTAATGGGAATCTATGAGCGGTGAGTCAATACTCCACGTCAATACACTGATGAGTTTTAGGGCTGTTAGTGTGTTGAATCAGAAGACATGCTGGGAAAAAAAAGAAATTAGTGTGCGACTATTTCTTTGAATATATATATTTTTTTCACTACGTAAAAATGCACACACATGTAAAGTATATATATTTTAGAATAAGATGTTATGTTTGTACTTTAAATGTATTTATTTATAAATTAAATTATGAATATAAATATATATTAGTGCTGTCAAACAATTAAACGGGATAAATGGCATCCAAAATAAAGGTTTTGTTTGCATAATATATATATATGTGTGTATGTGTGTGTATATGTATATATATATATATATAATAAATACAAAGTACACACTCACTTCCAGTTTCTTTCAACACAGGAACAGGAGAAGTGTTAGTGAATGAATTTAGAAACAATGTAACTTGCATTACTTAAAAAAGTAACACAGAGATGTCTTGTAAATTTAAATACAACATGTTTCTTTACTAGTTACTTGAAAAATGTACTCTGATTGTGTAACTTGCATTACCCCAACACTGGTCATGTCCCACATAACCTATGACCAAAATGTTTACAAAGCCATAACTGTTATTGTTCCCTAGATGGTGATTCTTTGCTTTTATTGTCTTGATTTCTTCAGAGGTGGAGAAGGACTTGGCCAAGCTGGCAGAGCAAGGGAAGCTAAACCGAAGTCCAAACAGCCCTCATAGGAGTTTGCTTTTAACCCCCCTCTTCCACACCACTAGCACTCTGCCTGTGCTCGGACAGACGTCCAGACCACAGTCTCCCAGCAGCCTTTCCACAAAGACCACAGGCCTGCCACTTCACAACACTAAACCCACAAGCCTAGTCATGGGCCGGACATCTCCCAGCAACCCCAGCAGCCGTGCCCAAACCCCTAGTGGAGCATGGACGCCCAGCAGACCTTTGACCCCCAATAGTCTCATGATGCACGCGTTGACTGCCGGAAACCACGGGAACAAAGAACGGGTGTACGGGCGCTCTAGAAGCAGACCAGTCACACCAACGGGACAGATAACCAGACCGATCCTCACACCACCAGGCCTGAGCACCACAGATTTATACGGAGGACTGTGGAGCACATTGACAGAGGTACACATTAACACATCCATATAATTGCATCAACATTTATACATATAATATATATAACTTATGTCAAGTGTCCCTTGTGTAAAGGGATGCAGCATAAACAAATACACACATATTTTTGACTTTTTTTTTTCCAATGTGCCAAATATTCATCAATATTCATTAATATAATATCTCTTACTGGTTAGAAACTAAGATCCAATTTTATGCATGCCATAAGAAAAAATAAAATTCACATTTAATAACCCTGTACACCTCAAGGTCAATGGGTTTAGAATCACACACGCTTACTGTTATTATACTGGTTAGTTTGTAAAAGCTGTCTAATGTTCTATTGTCCGTGTCTGACTACGGCCTATTCATCTCATGATCTATTGAGATTAAGCAATATAATATAAAAGGATCCACGGGAAACTAAAAAACAGATTTACACATGACTACCCTTGGTATAAATAAGAAAGGAGTCTGGTATTTCTGGGTTTCCGCTCTCTTTCTCTTTTATATTTTGGCATTAGGGCTTGTTAATAAATCCAAAGCTCCTTTTGAGGCATTTTATAGCCACAAACTGGAATCATATTGTTCGTTTATGTTCTTCTGATTGATGAGATTATTAAAACGTAAATGCGTTGATCATGTTTTGATTGCACCCAGCTGGTTCCATGGCGGTTATAATACTTCAGCTCCTGAATATAAAAAATAAAAATACACCTGTACATCTCATTCAGTTCAGAATGAGATCTACAGGAAGATATCAGATGATTTGTCCTTCTCTTCTGTTTTTTATATTTAGCACTGAAATGCGCCGTAGATGTACAAACGCTTTCTGTCTGTACCAGCGATACCTTTAACGCTGAAAAGTAACACCACATAAAAGTCTTTAGAAGTGAACAGGGGACAGTTTATTTATTAGAGGTTGGCTCAGAGGATTCGACTCAGAGGTGTACTTATTTCAAAAGAAAATAAAAACATCTGTAGAATGAATGGGCCTGACATGCACATTCACCATCCCTCTCTTCACAGGGGATTTTGTTGCTTTTCAAATCGCTAAATTTCTGCAGTTTTCACTAATCCATCTTTGCACTCCCTGAATATTGAAACAAATGTTCTCTAAGAACTTAAAAAAAAAAAAATCTAAATTGGACTTTTGTGGTAATTAGTTGATAGTAGCGGTTACATATGCTATACTCTTAAACATATGGGGGCAGTTTCCCGAACAGGGTTTAAGACTAGTCCTAGATTAAAATAAATGTTAAGAGCTGTCTAAATGCATTCAGATAATGCATTTTTGTAAGACATGTTTCTAAAAATTATTAAATGTCCTAAATTAGCAAAGGTCTAGTCCTGGCTTAATCTAATTCC
>JAUCNO010000548.1:6787718-6833940 GCA_032353835.1 Enteromius viviparus | reverse complement strand
TATCTGGTCCTCGTGCGATTCCGAAGAATGCACGAAAGCGGGAAGCTGGGAATGAAAAGCTGGGAGCATTTGTAGTGAAGGGGAAAAGGCTTGATTGGGTGCGATTGAACAAGGGATGATTAGGAAAAGGGCCATCAGCTGTGTATGATTCCTTGTTTCAGTGATCCTCTCGAAATTGTTTAAACCTATATATACATTTTAATTTATTTATTTATTTTTTTAAATATATAAGCTTTTTGATGGAATTGAAATCACGATCAACTGCAAAACTGTTATGCAGAACATGTATCCTTATTGTGAGCCCTCCACAAATATGCAGAAAAGCCTTGTGGGTATACTTGGATAGCATTTTATTTAGTGTTGTGTTATTAAGTTGTGTCAATCTTGCCATGGCTCTGTTAATACAGTGTTCTGTAAATGCTCACCTTGTTTGATTTCCATCTCTGAAATGTAACCACTTCATCTTCAGATTATGGGCACGCTCTTTATTCAACAAATTTGTTCACTGTACATCACACATTAAGGCTAATTGGAATCACATTGTGGTGTCATATGTATAACAGTGTGGTTCTTCGTTGGTGTTTTGATGTGGTTTTGATGATATCTTACACTATCTCTTGTGGCGAACGTGTTTGATTAACAATCCCGAGGGTCTATAAATGGCATCTGGAATGCTGATCTCACCCTCCACCACAGAGCTCAAAGAACCTCTGAGGGATCACATCTTAGCTGTCATTACATTGCTTGACTGGCTTTGTGTTTAGCAGGTCCTGACTGCCTCGAGACAGAACCAGTTTGAATTGCAATCTGTTGGGTTGTGGTATGAAAAACCTAATGGGTTCGGTGCGTGTCTCTTGACACTGACCCCCCACTTGGATGCGTAACAATGTGAAGTAGAGTGAATTGGCAGCGATGGTCCCAATGGGGAAACATCTGAAGCCAACGCAACTCTGCCCCTCGAAATCCCGCCTTCATTGTTCTGGCAGACTTTCTGTTATCACTTATGGGAAAATATGGCCGTACATGACGTGGGTAATTCTTTTGGTGTGGTTATTGCTCTGAAAACTGGCAAGTCTCATATAAGTTAAAAACATTACATACTCTATTTTGATTATGTCTGTGCTTTAATCACATAGCAACCAAACCTTTTTAGTGAGTGCTGGGAGACTTTTATCCCTTAATTCGCTGTATGTTTTAGAGAACTTGCAATTTATTCAGTCAGTTAGTTCAACATTATTACTGAAATACTGGACTTTCACTTACTTTCACTACTTTTAAATTGAATGTACTTGGAGTGGTCTATGTGGGCCTTGTATTTGGTTATTGTGGGTAAAACTCTGGAAATCAATTTATGTTGTATCCCTGATATGCACTGGTTTTATATAGTCTTCCATGAATAAAGATCTTTTGAAGATTGAAGGCCACTAAAAAAGAAAGAGAAAAAAGTAAGTTGTGCTTCAAACTATGATACAGTACTTTGAATTATAAAGCATAAAGCTAGAAACCAGGCCATTTAGCAGCACCTTGACTGGATATTAGACACTTTTCAGACATTAGATGGCTTGCTTTTGCTTTGGTCTATCTTTTTTTCAATGAGCTTGGAAAGTGAGCAGATGAAACCTCTTGATCAAAGGCAACTAAAATATATAAATCTTTAAAACTGTTCTTAGAACGGTCAGTATTTTATTTTATTTTATTTTATTTTTTTCTTTCCCTTGTTGCATTTTAAAAACCTTATGTAATCTCAAATAATTGTAGCTGTTCATCGCAAAATATAAGGCTATTGTTGGATTTTTCAATGCATGCACAAATTTCATTTCAATTAATGCTGCACCTATCGTTTAAGTCTTGGAGAGATACACAATGTGCTGGCAATGTTTTTAAGTACCTTTTGGGCTAGTTTTGTGACTTACATTTAGTAACAACCTCAGAATAATAAAAAAAATAAAATGTAGGGCTGCTATTCCAAAAAAAAAAAAACTGGGAAATTCCAGTTTTAAAAGCTATCTTGTTGACAACACTTGATAACATTAGGCCTTTTGAGCATTCTATCATTTGATACACCCTGCCTTCTAAGATTGTATATTTAACAATTCTTTTTGCTCTTAAAGGGATAATTCAACCAAAAAATAATTACTCACCCTTATGTGGTTCCAAACCCTTAAGACCTTCATTCATCTTTAGAACATGGGTTCATAACACAGATATTTTTAGATGAAATCTGAGGGCTTTCTGCATAGCAAGGGCCCAGAAATGTAGTAAGGTGTTAAAAAGTCCTTGAGACGTAATCAACCTTAATTTTAAGAAGCAACATGAATACTATGTTTAACTGTGTTCTTACTACATTTTTGGCCCTTGTTGCATCAGTTGATCTGATTCAGGCTTTTTGGTTCCTGCATTGCTGTCTATGCAGGGAAAGAAAGCTTGAATTAATTGAACCAGTCAATAGGAGCCTGGTGATGTTTTATATATTAAAATGTATTCCTAATTTCCCATTTCTAGCCATGTAAGGTAGTCTCTTTCTGTCCTCCCTCTTGTTTCCCTGCCCTTCTCTGCAGGTTTTAGCCACTAAACTGAGTTTCCCTCATTAAATAGACATGGCAAAATTGTATTATCTTGGCATGCAGAGTCTGTAAATGTGAGGATTCCTGCAACTTCCAGCAGGGCTCAATTGATCTGGTTCTGGCGGGATGTGTTATTGTAACTGGTTTCAGCTGGAAGCCTTTTGCAGTCCAACCAAAAGGGTGTGAATTGGTTGCCGACCCACAATTTAACATTCCAACTTTAAGGCTTTTGAAATTAGCCTGACCTGAAATGAGGGGTTCTGAATCTCCCTCTGTGCCTTTGATCTTCTGTTTTCTGCAGCTGAAATGTTGTAGTATGACCTACTCTTTCTACTATTCTTTATAATAGTTTATTTAATATTTTATAATAATAATTTTATAATTTTATTCTTTAAAGTTTTTTTTTTAAAGGGTAATTTAGCGTCTCTTTTTATATCGGTGGGTGGCGATTTTGCTTTCAAGTTGACTAAAATACAGACCAACCTCCAAACTTGTCAAATCTATATAAACCGTATGACTTTATCATACATAGAGTAGTATGCTGTTTAAATGCTTGACATTTTTTTGCTTACAAGTATAAAGTGGTGAGGATATTGGTGCTTGTCATAATTTCCTTATGAAATTATTTCTTCATAAAACCAATTTTCATGCAGGAATGAAAGGATCTTTTACCTTAGGTTCAGGAATAAATGTAGTGACATTATATGACTGGCCCCCTCACAGAAATTTGTCCTTTGAAGTTGCCTCTACATATTTTTCTGGTTGATAGATCAGAGCAACTCAGAAGCATAAGTGCTTTGATGCTTTGCAATTTTCATCACTACAGCGAGAGAAAAAAAACAACAACAAAAAAAACATTTAATGATTTGAACCGAGCATGAAAATACTAAAGGTTGTCATATAGCACTGTGGTCTTTGAAACTTTATCAAGCGTTGAAAAGCAGAAACATTACCTGATGATTTCTGATATTAAATATTTGCCAAGATAAATACTGTATAATAGCTGAGCAGAAAAAAAGCAGTACTAAAGCTTTTATTATATTTTAGATGTTGTGTTTCAGCTTGTATTCCACTGAAATCTGATCGGTCAAAAACCCTTTAATTACAATTTAATTTTCATATCTTAATTTCAGCACTTTCTGAATTCTGATTAAATAACATTTTCCAGCTCTACTGTAGGAATGTCATGTCTGGGGGAACTTATGGGATTCCTAAACACCAACTGTGAGATGCTTTCATTTGTTCTTCCGTAAACACAGACTCTTGAAGGATGAGGCACGCTCAATTTAGCTAAGTGAGCAGTCCCCCTTTTACCTCGCCATTCCTTCAAGAAGTATCTCCTATTGCCACTCCCAAAATTAGCCCATCATGCTCTGTCTAACATGGAAGGTACTGAAAACTTTCCATAATTTCATTTTCCAGAGCCTGGGGGTGCAAAAACCTTTACACTGGTCTGCAAAAGATGCCAGGGCCTGTTATATTGCAAATAAAGCTTCTCAAAGTCTGCTCTTCATTATGAGCAGGGGCTTGGGTGAGGGCAATTTCTAGCAAAGAGGTTCAGGGATGCAAACAATCAATCGATTGCACATTTGGTCTTCGTTCCTCATGAATGCTGGGCCTACCACAGCTTTGTCGTATAAAACTGAAGCATGCATGTAGACTGGGTGGGAACCCATCATCAAGTCTACGCACATGATGTAGTGCTTGTTTCAGTGCAAACTTTGAATCATTCGAATGCAGAATTTTTTTTTAGCGTTTCCAGAGTTTATGGAATCTCTGTCATTGATATGAACTCGCATTTCTGAGAATTTCAGTCTTTTTCCACTCAGAACTGAACTTTATATCTCACAATAGTAAGTATATATTTTGTGAGACAGGCGCTATTATCTTTTATTTTTTATCTAGTAGCAAACACAGGGTCCCATAAATCCATATAGTTCAGTATAAGACATTTGTTAGCACTCATACTGCAAGTAGAAGTTTCCATAATTCTGTAGAGAAATAGTTTGTCAAGTGACAGCATGCCATTTTCCACTTGTATGAGGAAGCCACTGACAAGCCTATTGTTCGCATTGTGATGCTCCAGGAGATCTTTCTATCTATCACCAACAAACACAACATGGTTGTCCGAGTATGGGTATTTCCTCAGGCTGAAGCGAAAGGTGTCCAATGCTTTAACACTATACATCATCACTTGACAAGCCAGCTTGACCCTATGGTCACTAAAGAGGTCGAATGCTGTTAGAGAAGTGCCTAGTGAAGGGAACTGTTTGCCTCCCTAGCTTTAAAATGTCAGATTTATCAGTCCAACTGCAAATTGCTCAGACAGTGTATTTTCTTAACACTGATACGTACATCCATGTATCCTGTAGGGCCTCTGATGGGCTGTGTTAAATTCTGGCTTATCTTATCTTGTGAGAGTCCTGTGAGTGTTGGATTCATTGAGGAACTCCCTGTAGAAGCCTAGAGCAAACATTCCAGGGAAAAGGCAAGCCGTGAATTCTGAAAAGGTTTTTCATTGCCCTGACACTTCGCACAATCTCATCTTGTCTTGAAAATTCAAGCAGTAAATAACCTTTACAGACAAAATAGTTTAGTAGTAGTGAAATCACACCTTTTTCTATTTAATAATTCAGTTAAATTTAACTTACTGTAAACGGCAATTTATTTTTATTTAATTTTTTCAGAAAAATTCTATTTTATTTTATTTTTCCTATACTTGGCAGTCCCTGAAAACAGTCTCAAAGCAGACATGCATGAGATCATAACAATGTAGAACTTCTCCTGACGGCCTCCTTTAGAAATAACAATGGCTAAGTTGTGGCTTTGACAGACTAATGGTATGTTGGAAAATATGAGCTTTGTGTGACGTTCTGTTAAAAATAGTGGTCCTTTACGCACCGTACTATCAACAAGCCCTCAAGACAGGCGTTGAGGAGGAGTTGATTAATGATGACCTTGTCTGTTTGACATCCTTTTTCCTTTCACACTTCATAGCTTGAGCCCACAACACCTCCAAACCCCAGACTGCAAGAGTACCAAGAGAGAATTGACATGGGCCACAGAGGGTTTTCCATGCTAGTTCGTTTAGCTTGATCCCATTTAAATCTCTAGAGAAGACAAGCTCGGCCACCTCTTAGTGATTTAAACCAGACATTGTGCCAAACTGAAGCTGCTATTTATTGTACTGTTTACTAAAATACACATGTTGGAAAATCGCACATCTGTGTACCAACTGATGGATGAAGCCTTCCCGTGGTGTTAGAGAATTAAACTGGTGTATGCGTGCGTGAGAACAAGTGCCAGTGGTTTGCCGTTGAAGGTCACTTTTGGTAAAATGTACCAATGAGCCGCACGCAAGAAGCTGCTCTTCACTCTTGTGGCCCTTTTTTCCTCAGAAACAAGACCCCTCCCTTCTAAACTGTTGTCCCTGAGGTTATTTTCCTCCCTGAACTGGGATTCAGTCATCTCCAGAACTGCTTTCCTACAGACAACGAGTGGCCAGAACAAACTTGCAAATTATGACTGGTATGTGTTGATTTCTTGACGAAGTCCAAGAATATTTCTGAAGCCACACCAGGAAAATTTGCTGGCTACTTTTCGCTTCATTAATAAAAAAACTATTGACATTTAATGCTGAAAAGAATACCTTTTAGTAGTAAATTATTGAAATAATGGAATATAAAGTGTGGTAATGATTTTTGGTTGCAGTGTTGTCAAAACCATGTTGGGGACGTTCAGGAAAAACTCTCACCTTCCTAGAGGTTAAATACATTTCATTTTAACCCAACAGCTTTAGTACTTGGACAAACAAAGGGGCAAGAACATGATGAGAAGGCTATGTGTGTCTTTTATCTTTTCAGAAACCTCTTTGTCCTTCATTTGTCTTGGCATTCTTGATGAGGAGATTCTTCTCCGTTTACCCTCAGCTTTGCCTAAACACTCATCCTTTATGGTCTGTTGAACAAAGCAAACCTCTTTTTTTACCATTTTAAATTCAGAACCAGTTCCCCAGCCTCCGTACGGCTCAAGTCTCCCCATCGCTGTCACCTGCAGTGACCCTTACCAGACCAAATCTGGAGTTGTTTCTCTAAGTCACCTAAGTGCTAATTCTCATTAATGCCCCCATTTAGGTCAGCACTGCAGGTCTCTAGCCAAATACTGCCGGAGGATATTTTGCTTTTCCAACTAATAAACAATGACATTCAGTCTGAGGGGGTCCGTACATTGCCATGTGTGCATTTGTGGTCTTTGCAAGCAATCAGCTCTGTTTAAAATGGCAAAGAGAAGCTCATGCATTTTAATACATCTCATGGCGTCAAGCAAGAAGGAGCAAACACAAAACAAGGCAGAGGCCATTTAAAGTGAAGAGTGAACTCTTATGACTGTGGAGAAGAAAATAACTAGCATTAGTCTGCATGGTCAAGTCTTGAAGATGAAAAGTTGTCTCCATGAGGCGATATTGGATGAAAACCCTTTTGTATTGTTGGGAACGTTCCAGATGTCCTTAATGTTAGATATTATCTCCTCATGGAGGCTGAGTTGAGCTTTTTTCATTACTACCACTACATCCAACCATATTACATATGTTCTCTAAACCTAAATAATAAAAATAGAAAATGTTAAGTTACCCTAAAATCATTCTGAACCTGTATGACACTTTATTTGGTACAAAATGAAAGCGATTCTCAAGAATGGACATCCAGTTGAAGTCAATGGCTTTCAAAAAGGTAAGTGGAAGGAAACAGTTCTAGGAACGAGCAAGCAAGGTTTCCTCTTCTGGTTGTTTTTCTGGTTACTATTGCAACAGGAACTCTGAAGTGCTTGACAGGGGCGTCTTTATTCACAATATTTATGAAGGTCAGTAAATGGAGAATGCCATGATCAGAGCTGTTATTGTTTATTATGTGTTGTAGGTTCCTTGATAATGGAGACGTAAATGCACAATTCACACAATTGAAAGATCATGAATACCTGACTAAATTGTCTGATTAACTAAATTAATTACTCTTTGCATGAAGTAGGTTTGTCCTTGAATAGTCAACGATTCGTTTCGAGGAGCCTGATTCGACTCCTAATCTCACAGTCGAATATTCGTGGGGTGTTATAATCATACCATTTGACTATATGGGGGTGCTCAATGTCTAATTTCACATAGAACTACTGGTTTTCTCCCAATATGTTAATGTACAGCCTATTAAAATAATGTTGTAAACACGAATCTGAAAATTATTATACTGTAAAATATGTTGTGAACTCTTAGGGTTTCGATGATCTTTTAATGGAAACGTAAAACCTCATTTACCCCTTTGGTATCTGCGAGGCATCTGTTACTCATTTTTCCAGTGTTAACATCAGTAATCATGACAAGCTTTTCCCCCTGCCCCCAAACATATGATTCAACTCACCACTAGTGTGAATCAAATATTTTTAGTTTTAAAACAAACTTACTATATACTAATGTTTTGTATGCATTTCTCCAATCACCATACACTTACTGTATGTCATTGATAGTTCCTATAATTATTTTAAACCCTACGCTTAAGTAGGAGCTAATTTAGTTCCCCAATACTAATCCTTGAACTAAATACTAGAAACTATTAGCCTGGCTTCCGCGACTCATAGGAGCTTAGTCTGGCCAAGCTACCTAACCTGCGTCCATCAGATGCCTCTGTATACTACTGGACGAAGCTACAACCAATCAGACCATTCATTCCGATGACGTATGCATAGCAACGGAATCTGAAGCCACCGTAACCAATTGTAGCTAGCTTCATTAAAGCAGTAGGAAAATGTCTTTACTTACTTTAATTACTTCTGCTCCATTTTCAATGAAAATCTGTCATGAAAATTTCTCAAAACAGCTGCAACAAGCAGAGTCAAACGATTGTTGCTGCTCGGTACACGCCATGTTTGAAGCTGGTATGGTTTCCAGTCGCAGAATGCTGCATCGCGTTACACCCACCTCAGTTGTGCCGGATTGGGGGTGATGGGGGAGAGCTCGTTTCTCATTGGTTCACCCTTTTTTGGGAACAGAAATGCTATAAAACAGCAGCTTTGCCAGACTAACTTTGCTCGCGAAATAAAATGAAGCATCACAGGAGGAATGGGCGGGCCCAGGCTGAGAAACTATGACATTGTTCCCCCATTGCAAAAACCCCTAATTATGGACAACTTTTTTCCAGTATGCCATCTTTTGTGTTCCACACACAAAAGGTCAACTGTTCGTTTTAGGTAGGCCTTTTGTTGAGCCTTAGCCGTGCATATTTGGCTTGGTTCATTAGATAATGTCCTAGATGTAGTAGAGTTTGCTCAGACTTATCTAAGAGCATATGTCGCTACACACATGCAGGGTCAAAAGTCATTAGCTATTCTCACATCTCCAGTGATGTCATTCCATAATAAAAACCCACTGACTTTTATTGAAAACCAAAGAAATGGCACAGAGACGCCACTGCGCTATGCAAAACACCTTGTTTGGGCCTTACACCATTTTGAGGGCACATGCAGTTCTACTTATAGCGCTATTAATGACCATTATACCCCTTTCCAGATGTTCCCCTTGTTTAATGTTGCATGTGCATGACAATTGACTCCACCAGCTTGGCTTGGATGTAGCCCCACCACGTATTTGTGCTTTTTTTTTTTTTCTGTGAAGGGTTGAGTATATTGGCCTTGTCAGTCAACAGCAGTGCAACGCATGTCTCGGTTCTACTGGTTCATGCCTTGGCATAAATCTGCATGGGAGTCTTCATGGGAGATCCAAATCACAGGAAAGGCTCCACGCTTGCAAATGGATGACGTAGAAGGAAGTTGGATCCAGTATTTGGTTTGGATCGTGTTGGGTCGGGACAGTGCTGGCAAGGTGTTTTGAGATTATTTTCTCCATAAGGTTGTGCTGTCTAAAGGGGTTGAAGGAGAAACACTAGTGTGGAGCTTGGCCTGCTGTCAACGCCATACGGTCTTGGCAGTGTGGTGATGTGAAGCCAGCTGGCTCTGGTTTTAACAGTGAGTGAAGGGAATCGTTTGGGTCCTGCGAGGGTACGTTCACGCACAAGTAATCCAATCTAAAAGCTGGGTGGTCGCTAATGTACCATTTAGATGTATATTCTTCTCTGAAACATCACTTTTGAGGTTTTTTGGGGGGGTTGTCTAGTGCCATGGCTGCTTCACATCTGATTCCATGAGCAAGAGATCCACTGGCTTTGGAGTTATTCGACTGCAAAGGCTTTGCTGAGCCACACAGCTGATGTAGAGCGGATTACACGGCTGCTTAGGAAAACACTTGGTAAATCGGAGTGTTATCGACTATGTACACAACCTGTGAATCTAAATCTTTCAGAAAGTCTGAATCCCATGGTGCATTCACAGCTTGAATTAATAAACAAAACAGCATCTACATGCAACAGGTTTACTACAAGCAGTATATTTGGTCAAATGCCTTGGCTGCGGAAAGAAGTTATATTTATCTACCATGCATGGCTTTTCGAAGGGCAAATACATAAATTTGAGTAGTTTTCAATTGACTTAACATGCTAGACCAATATTATTCTTCCTAATGTCTGAACAGTTTTCACTTGGAACTTTTTGCTTATTTCTTAAAGATTTACTTGTCCAACATGCATGCGTTTTTGCATTGTCATCATTTTTGAGGTCTGTGGGTCTGTATAAACATGTTGGATATACAATATTTCTTAGCTTTTTACATGAGTTTTCCCTCAGATGCAAAAGTTGCAGTGTTTACTTTGTGAAGTGTCAAATAACACTGTGTATACATGTATATGAATATGGTGAGTTTTTAAAGGCAGTCTGTTTCCAGTTTTTTATATAAAAAAATCACATGGGCTCCTATCATGTTGATAATGATACAGTATAATCTGTATAATAGTGTGTAGACTAAAAGGGTCTGGTACTGTTAGGCTAGCCTACTGTTGAGTAAAATGTGTTTGTCATTGGTCTGCTTGGTTGTTTTGCAGATCGTATGAGTGTATATACAGTCAGTGCATTCCTGTTTTAATTCAATTATAGTATTTTGTTTGTGCATAGTTTTTAAAACCAAGATAACAGCTAAAAATGTATGGATTGAATGATTACGATGTAGCACATTGTAAACCATGTGGTTATAATTACAGTTACTGATCTGTTGCAATAACAGAAAAGAGGAGAATTTAAACTGATGAATTCACAGGGATGGCTGAGCCTTTCTGTAGTCTTCAGCAAACAGGATGTGAGAAGTATCAGTACAAAAAGTATCAGCTGCATTATACTGAGATATGAAAGGACTAAGAGCTACAGTATATTGTTGTCTTAGCTTAGAATTTTGATCCATGTGGGTGGCAAAGAAAATCTTATTCTTGGCCTCAACAACTTATTAACCCTTGTGGGAGTCTTGGTGTGTGTTCTGTGGAACAGCAGCTCTGAAGATGTAAACCTACTTGATATTGCATATCATACTTGTGGAACTGTGACTTTCAAGATCATGCATTGCCAAAAAGTTTGTATAAAAAGGCTTGTATGAAAAAAGACCAAACTTTTGACTTCTTCAGGGTTTTAAGTGCTAATCACCAGGTACTCAACAACAAAGAGGGAAGCAGTACTTAATTTTTTAGAAAAACTCCTTTAATATACCAACCTTTGGTTGTCATGAAGATGAACACTGATGCCCTTTTTCCATCCTTAGCACAACATAAACACAAATCTCAGGTTCCATGACTAGGATGGACAATAAGCCACAGATGATGGATTTTAAAATGTCTCTCTCCTAATTCTGTGGTGTATCAATGTCCAATGCGGACAGAAGGGGAATTTTATTATTTTGCCATGGAAGAAACCATTGCTTTTGCCTGAATGGAGGCTTAGAGACAGTACAGACCTAAATTGGCACTTTGTGACTGGAAACATACCCAACACAGACACTTTTCAGTATGTTAAAGTTCAATTAAAGTTCACCAAATGTCTGTTGAATGATGTTTAGAATGGGAAGATTTTCTGTGATGTCTCATCCTAAGTATATGAGTGAAAGAACTTGTTGTAGCTTGTAGTAATTGTTTAATCTGTAAATTCTCTTGGGATTGGTGTCCTCAGTGCTCTGAGATCCAATGTTGGGATTGAGAGAGAGTCACAATAGATGGCGGTTTTGTTTGCTTAAATTTCTGTGGAACTCGAAAGACCCCTTTTTGCATGTACAGGGAAAACCAATAAGGGTCCAAAACTGTTTGGCCAAAAAAGACCTTTTTCAAAATGTCTTTTCCACAGGAAAAAAGTAAGTAATCATGTTCGGAACAAATTGGGCCAGAGTAAATGATGACAGATTTTTCATTTTTTATTGGATCTCTTTAATTCTGCGGTGTATCAATGTCTGTGATAGAATGAAGGGGAATTTTAGTCTTTGTCATGAAGAAAAACCATTGCCTATTAAGGCCTGCGCTACAACCTCTGCCTCTATTCAGTCCTCAGCACTGTCTAAACATGCAAGATCTGAATCAGCCCTCCACATCGGCTGGAGGAAATCACCTGGAAAGCAAGTGTTCTGGCTGGCTGCTATCTACAACGGAGAATGAAAGTAAACAAGTATGATAGTCGGAAGGAAAGGAAGGGAGGGGGAAAAAAATAGATTTATCTGTTTTCACCGTTTCACCGAAACACGGGCCATCAAGATCTCTTTAGGAGGACGTGGGCTGGTAAAACAAATGTTCTTTTATTTACTTCTCTCGTCTTCGAGTCTGAAATGTGGGTAGGTGCTCCAAGACGGTGGTTGTGTTGGTTTCTGGATTCTGAGAACATTGAGAAGTACCCATCAAGTTGTCATGTGAAGAACTCAGTAACTGGAAAATAAGGCAGAAAACCATCCTTCTGTCCAGGATCGAGCAGAGTGTTTTGGCTCTTAGTGGCAGGGGTGAGGCAAGACAGTTCTTCCTGCATGCATATGCAAGCACATCCTGAGAAAGAAGCTTGGCTGAGTGTCAGATGAGCTTTACAAAAGATTGGTGCTTGACAAGAGGCTGAGCTCCCTGCCAGCCGGGAGGGTTACAAAGTGGAACAGAGGGCCTCCGAAATGTTTGCTAAGATCTAAAGCTGTTCTCCAAAGCACTGTTTACATTTCATTCACTTGCACAGCTGAAAAGTACATAGCTTCTTTTTTTTTATCTTCCGCTTCCACTGTCCTTACCTTTTCTTTTTCTTTTGACTCTGCGAGGTGGATTCTGCCATTTGGTCAAAGAATGTGTACCAGAGGAAATGATGTGGTCTAATGGGATTATTAGTTGGTTTGTTCGAAAGGACTCTTTCACACCAGTGGGGCACAAGCAAGATCACCCGCTTGCAAGAGGTTTTTCTTTGGACTGCCCTTTTTTCAGCTACAGTATGTTAGTGATACTAAACAACGACACTGGTGGAAATGAATTATTTTGAATAAATAAGCTCCAGACAAGACCAGATGGTTATGACAACTATGTGAAATTTAACACAAATGGTTGTTGTTATGCATTTATGGATACATTATGCATTTCTGGTTTGGGTTACATCATATTCTGTCTAGTTTTAAGTCATAACATTTATTGCCACCTCCATATCTTTGTCAATTGATGACTGGATTCAGAGGAAGCCTTTATGAACAGTAGCTGTCCTGCTGAGATGAACGTGATCCAGGTCAAGCTTTCATTCCTTAAATGGAGGACATTTCTTGTGGGGGAAAGTTGCTGTCAGTAGGGGGTTAGAATAGGATTTCTTGTTCCTCTCACAAATTGGCTTTTTTATGGCTGTCAAGAGGTTCCTCTTTGGTCATTGTTTATTGCATTTGTTATAAAGAGCACCTAATTAGCACCGAGATGACAGCAGATCCCCACCAGCACCTTTTAAGATGTAGAGGGCTTCCTGCCTAGATGGACGCACACAAAGACTGAAAGTATCCCTGGCTTTAGTCTTAACTTCAGGATGGGAATTATTATGGGTAAAACAGACAGAACTATTTTGTTTTTTTTTAAACAGAAGGGACCGTAAATTAAAACCGGTTATCTGCCAAGTGCCAGTGGAACAGCTCCGATTAAAAGCACAATACTCTCAAACACAGAGGTATTACTGGAATTTGCACCTGTTGCAGGGCAAGATGTGTGATCTGCTGCAGTGTCCTAAAAGATGACCGCTGCTGGCCACAGCAATGCACTTCACATTTGGTAGTAACTGAGGAGTAGAAAATGGCCCAACTTGGAAGGACAGAGTGATTGATTTAAACATGCAATTTAAAGAAAAAAATTACCAAAATTTGTGTTTATCTTATTTGTTTATTTATAATTATTCTATTAGTTTTTTTTTTTTTCATGTTAAATAAGTATATTTATTTATTTAGTCAGTATATGTATTGTGTTTTTATGTTTTTAATCTATGTACACAATTTAAAACATGCATTAGGGGTTAAATAAAAGAGAGATTAAATAAATGTATTTATTTACTTTTTTGAAGTAAACTATTAAAGATACTAAAGTTTGTTTGCTTAGCTTATTTATCTCTTAATTTTATTTAGTATCACATTAAAGATTAGTTTTTGTCTATCTTATCTGTTTGGTCGTATTTATTTTTTGTATAATTTTATTTATTTAATCTAAGTACACTATTTAAAGGTTTAATAACAATAAATGTATAAAATGTATTAATTTTTAGTTAACTATTAAAGACCCTAAAGTTCAGTTTATTTATTTGTTTGTTTATTGTGAGTAAACAATTTACACTATATATTATCTGTCTATACTATTTATGTTTAATTTATTTAAAACGCGCAAGGTAAATATTATTTATATTCATTTATTTTTTTAAATGACTTGGATTTGCCTCATTTTGAATGATGCATGATGTTTCTGCTTTTTCAGATTTATTTATTTATTTTATACGAATGTCATCAGCAGTTCACATTATTTCACTTTTTTTTAACTAAACAATTTTTTTTGAGCTGATCACCCCCTTCACCATCATTTCACATTCTCTCTCACACACATACACACACACTGTGACGAGGACCCTTAAACATGGTCATTCTCAGAGCGGCAGCTGCATCCATTCTCTGAGAGGCCTGGGTGCAGACGTCCTCTATTGTAGCACAGGGCCATAATGTCCCCTTTCAACTGCCCCCTTCAATAACGGCCAGGTGTGAGCGCAGTAAGAGGAGAGAAAGGGAGGGCTTTGCTGGCACTCTGCACAGCTTTTTTCATACGAATGCCTCCTCATGTTGGTAAGAAGAGAGGACTCATAAACATTATAAATACCCAGTGATGTGATAAAGCCCAGTGCTTGAGCAGTTGTTGTTTAGCGGTAATGCTGTGTGGTAATTATTTCTTCTAAAAAAAGAAAGGGAGCCGGAGGCTAAATTAAAGAGTTCCCTTCTCTCATGCCAATCACAAATTGCCAGATTCTTGTCGCTTCCTGTAATCGAAGGCTAAAATTAGAATTAAAAAGTCACAGTCATTGAGTCTTTTCCCACCACCCATGGATGGTTTCTGCACAAAGAGAAATATGCTTGTATTATATTTTGTTTGTGCATTTACTACGTGTGAGGTCTACCCTGTTTGCATAATTTTTTACGTCAAAACATATAGCATTGAGAATCATTTAGCCCAAAATCCATATTAATGTATAAATCTGCAAAACTAGTGGCTGGTCTTACAATGTATTGATTTTTAGGTAATGTAAAGACTTTAGTCGGAATACCACAGACCAAATAAAAACAAAACACAGACCCCAATACATAAATAAATTATTTTAATAAATAAATAGTTTTATTATAATTTATTTTAGTTAATTTGCTTATCATTTATTTTACTTTATTTTAACCTTTAATTTACTCTTAACATTTTAACTATTCATTTAACTTTTATATTTATTTTAATTCAATTTTATAAAATCCATTATTCATTTAGTTTCATTGGCTTGTTTAACTATTTGTTTGACATTTTAAATAATTGTAATTTATTTTATACTGTTCACTTTATTCACTAACTTTATTTACTTAGTTTAGTTAGCTTTCAGATTATATTTACATTTCATATTTTGTAATATTTATTTATTGAATGCATTTTTATTAGCTTTTAGGCAAGATTTACATTTTATGTTTTATCATATTTACTTAATACATTTTTATTGTTTATTAAATCTTTATTCGTCTTTAAAATAATTGATGTATTCTATATTATATTCTATTCATTATAAAATTGTGTGTTTTAGTATACTTACAGCAACCATTCAACTATAAGTAAATATTAACAACCATGTTTCAATGGCTAGTTTTAGTTTCTCATCAGTAGTTCCACCTTTTATCTCGTGTTTAGTCCTGAACTGTCCTTCTGCTCTCTTCAGCTGTTCGACCTCGTTTATGCATTTAACCGCCCTTTTCAAATCTTCTCCTTATCACTGCCCCAAGCAACCTCTAAGGTTGAGGAGGGGGTGAGTGTTATCAAGATAACTATCCACCCCACACACACCAAACATTAATTCTCTCTGTCAATGACCTGCTTGCGGCATGCTTTCAGGGATTATACTCAACCAGCCATTTCAGGATGTGGAAGTGCGGACAGGGCCTCCTCACATGAGGATTTGCCTTTTCTGTCTTGTTCCTGCTTTTCACCTCTGGGCCTGGGAGGATTAAACCGTGCTTCCGGACGCGGAGCATTATTTGCCTGGGATGAGAAACCTAGAGGAAGTAGCCGGGATCTAGTGATCCCTAAAGACAGGAGTATCCTATCAGATTTGATACAGTTTTGGTACTGATCAGTGTAGTTTCAAGTAAAAGTTCAAATGAAGTTTACCATTGACCCAGAAGGCAGAAGGATGCGGCCTTTGTTGAGGCCAGAACAGGCGCAAATGCTTCTATGTTTTTTAAAACCTTTGTTCATATGAATCCACACTGCAGTGACTGCAGTTCATAATTAACATTTATACAGCATACAGAGCTAAGCCATCTTCTCATATATATATTATTATATATGCTTCCCATCTGCTATATATGCAAGATTAGTATGGCTTTATTCTTACATGTGGGGCTAATAACTTACACATGCTGTCATGCCACACTGTGCTTTACTGTTTCTCGAGCGCTGAGATACTGAGCAGTGACAGAGCCTGAGGGGACTACAGTGCTACTAAGCATGCTAGGGGGCTTGCTTTATACAGCATACAGAGCTAAACCATCTTCTCATATATACAGTATTAGCCTTTTACCATTAATGACCTCTTCTCTGACCTTTTCCTCAACCTGTGTGAGGATCATATGTAGTCTAATATAGAGATGACATTATGGTCTGTGAAAATTAATGTAGCTATATTTTTACTGAACTTTATAACCTGACAGGGTTTTTCTCTCTCTCTTCAGGAATAAAAATATTAGCATACGTGTATGGATCTGGTAAGGATCCAAAGCAAAATGGTGTAGTCAAAGTATACGTTTGCATTTATAAACAAATACCAAGTAAATCAACATTTAATTTTATTTTTTTATTCTTTTAAATATATATATATATATATTATAAAGATTTGTATTTCTTTTTTTTAGGATTTAATGTTAGATTTTCTTTTAGATTTATTTTACATTTCAGTTTAGATTTGCTTTTTGTTTAATTCATTTTAGATTCTTTTAGATTTGTTTCTTTCGTTTAAATGATTTGTTTCTTTTAATGCATTTCATTTTATTAATTTAATATAGATTTCAGTTTAACATAAGTATTTCTTTTTTTTCATTACATTTATTTGTTATAGTATTTTTATTTTTTTATTCATTTATTTTTTTATTCTAGCATTTCTGTTCTGTGAAGTGAGACTGAAATGTGAATGAGGGTTTGTATAACCCCTATTTTTCACAAGATGCCGAAGGTTTTTTCTTGAGGAAGAAAGTTTGCAAGAGAGCAAGTTATGAAAAATGAATGAAAATGTGGGCCACCAGTCCTGAATCCTTTATTCTGCTAGCAGCCCTGATAACCTGCTAATGTATGGCTTCACATAAAAACCAAAAGTCTTTATCTTCCACCTTCTCTCTCATCGTTTCACTGAGGGTATGATTTAAAATTTTCATCTGTCATAAATGCTCAGTTTGTGCACTTGCATGCTGAAACAAGATCATATTGTCATTTTTATATTCAAGCGAGCTCAATCATAATCATTTTTTGGGATTTGGGGCTATTAGTGGCATGTAACGTGGTTTATCTTGCAAGAATATCAACAAATGAATATCTAAATCTAAATTCCTAACAACAGTACTGACTATGTGACTGTTCATAGTAGTTTAAAGTGACAAATAGTAAAAAATGTTATGTATTTGACCTAGTTTTAATGTAGTCTCATTCCTAGAGTCTTAGAGATGGGAGTTTTCTTGTCCTGGAGGAATTCCTTTCTGTCTTCCGCCCTTCACTCTGACAATGCAGCGATTCAAAGCCCGTTTCGTTGGAGATAGTGGTTCACACTAATGACCCTTGCTTGAGGTGCCTTTTCTGCAGTGGAAAAATGCAACAGGATCGTACTCTGTCTCTCTTGCAGCTGCTTCCCATCTGCTTTATATGCAAGATTAGTATCGCTTTATTCTTACATGTGGGGCTAATAATTTACACATGCTGTCATGCCACACTGTGCTTTACTGTTTCTCGAGCGCTGAGATGCTGAGCAGTGACAGAGCCTGAGGGGACTAAGAGATCTCGGGATACTAGAGTTCCACTAAGCATGCTAGGGGGCTTACAAACCCCAGGACAGTCTGGGCTACAGCCTGTCCCTTTCAACCAATACATCACTGTCGTCGTTCATCAAGATGATGATCAAGACGGCTTGGAAGGTGAATAAAGCGAAAGTTCACCCGAAAAGCAGTAGGGAGAATAGATAATTGACATCACCCAAAAAGTAATGAAGCATAAAACTGTGAGCTTGCGTAGCTCAGCATCACATTCAATTGACAGCACTTATTTTCATAGATAATAACCTCATTGGGTCATTTTTAGTTTGCTGATTTTTGTACGAGTGGAGTAAAGCCATGTTATAAGTTTAACTTGTAATACGTTTCAGAAATGCTAATGTACTTAACCATGCAGAAGTTTTTTGGCCCGACATGACTGAGGGGACCGTATTGCGGATCTAGATGATGGCTCTGATAAAGACTCCAGAGGAAATGACTTTTATATTTGGTTTCAAGCTCGACGGGCAATGAGGGCCTATGAAACCAATACACCGTTTGAAGTGTTAGTCAATAAGTAGCCCGTGAACTTCTTCCCTGATTGCACATGGCAGCCATGTAGCCTAGCAGCTAAAGTAACACACTCTTCTGACAGTTGTTTCAGTTTAAAGCTGAAAATGGTTATTGCTTGGGATCTGGAGGCATTTATAGAGACTTTGGTCCAAGAAAGTACTTGACAACGCTCTTAATTTTTCTGGCAAAAGGAACCATCCGTGGAGCGGTCAGTCTGGGACATGTGCGGGCAATTAGCTTAAAGTTAGCTTCCCCGATCTGAAACGCAGGATTGTTTTGTCAAGAAATAAAGTATTAGCTAAGCAGCTGAACCGCTAATAAAACATGTGATTGTTTCCTTACATTAGCAGGTCTGTTATTGGTAATTATTCAATCCAGTGAGGCATGAATCCCTCTCTCAGCACAAAATGATTGAGACAGATATGCAAATAGTGGTTTAATGTCATTTTGACTGTGTAAACACACTTTGTAATAACCGGGTGAAATTACTTTGATTTAAGTTTCAATAATTGAGGTTACACCCCATAGTTATTGGTTGATTAGAGCCACATGACACACATGACACTTGTCTGTATAGTGATAATTGCGTTAACTAACAACCCGCTTTGATGTCGAATCTCAAAGAAGGGCGCTGACGAGCCTGACAATGGTCACCACTGTCTGGGAAATCAAAGAGGTGCAATTAGTTTGCAATTAGCTTACTGGTTTACCTTTTGATCTGTGTGATGTAGTAGTCTGATGAATAGCATTCAGTGATGTTTTTGAATGGCTGTTGAGATTTGGTGCATCCTAAGTGAAAACTTGTTTCCCTTTGAGACGTGTTCTGTCTTTGACACTTAAGCTCATGTATGTTGGCGATAAAGATGTGGGTATTTCAGGATAGTGATGGGGTTATTTGCTGAGATCAGAGCATGCTTGAGGTCAAAGCATTAGGCAGCTGACTCTATAAAGTCTTTGATCCAGAGCGCGGCTGCATTGCACACGTGCTTTTGGCACTCGAAACCGTGGAAGACAACACCACGAATGTCATTTATGTTTAGAGCTTGTTCGGGCTCTCTCTCTCTGCCCCCCTTGGCCCAAAGACACCAAATCTCATCCAAGCATAATGAATGAGACAAACGAACCAAGTAGGCCCCCTCTAGCTGATATACACATACACAAGGTTCTCGCTGCACCTGTGAGCCTCATTTAGGATTGTAGATGCAAGAGGGCCCATGCAGGGGAGAGAGGGGTTAATTCAGTGTCCCTCTTTTGTGTGTTTGGAGGGGGATTTTTTTGGTTTTGCTCTGGACCGCCTAAGTGACCTCCTGCAGGGTCTTTAGGCTTATCTGAAACAAGAACAGTTCCCAGTGTCCTATTCTAGAGGCCTCAAATGTGAAATCCCAAAGACCCTTAAAGGGATAGTTCACCCCCCAAAAAAAGGAAATTCTGTCATTAATCACACGCCCGCATGTTGTTCCAAACCTGCAAGACCTTCATTCATTTTAAGAACACACATTAAGATTTTTGCCTACCTTTCTGAGCTTTGAACGTATCTGTTGCTGTCGATGCAGGGTCAGAAAGCTCTTAGAAGTCATCAAAATATCATTATTTGCAAAAACCTGTGCTTGTAAATGCCATTGTCAACCCCCAGAAATTTGCAGAGAGACTTAAGATAGTTTGTAAGACACAAATTAATTAAATAATTTTTAATTAAAGTAATCATAAATCAAATAAAACTAACATTTATATAGTTCTTTAAACATTGCAAGAGAACAAAGGAAGCGTTGGGTAAGGAGAGAGCACTCAAACATGGGTTTGCTCACAAGACTCCTATTAACTTAATGAAAAATGTAAAATTACAAGCTGTTGCTTATATTTAGAATGTTGTCCTGAGATCTGATCTGGGAGTCTGTTTGTCTTGGGGAACAACTTGTACAATTAGAAACATTTCCTATCATTGATCAATGAGTCCACTGAAGAACAGGGTTGTTTGCCACTTCTCTTCCTCAAAGGCTTTTACAAAATATCTGGGGTGCGGGAGGCTTGTTTCAGGTTTGAGGTGCGGGATGTGCTAAGTGTGTAGTTGTAATGGGGTGGGCCACACTTTGTGAATTCACTCAATCTAATTTGAGCTCTTCCCCTGAAGCCTTCATCCCATTCCCCCTTTTTCCAAACCTCATGTGAACCAAGACCGGGGGTTTCTTGTTCCCCTGTTGAAAATAGCCTTTGTTGCTCTTAATCTAATATCCTGAGCATTTAAACAGCAGTGAAAACGAGAATCCTGCTAAAATGGTGGAAGTATCTGTTTTCACCCAGTAGTTCCGCTGAATGCGCCGGCCGGAAAATGGATCAGAGCAAATCTCGCAACAGCATGCAAATGGCGTTAAGATGTGATTGATGCTTTTGCTGGAAGTTTGTGTCCGGTTGCAAACCCTTTAAAAACAAGGCGCTGTTTAATTACATGCTTAATGAGTAGAAGGGGAAAAATTGTATTACAAATGTAAGTGGTCTCAAACACTGTTCTTTCCACTGTAAACAAAACTCATCTCCTGGATCTTATTGACCCTTCCAGCCTTTCCTGAAACTGTCATCAGTCTAGTACCTCTTCCAGATTGACATCATTATAATAGGAAAGATGAAAAAGACCTTGCTTTAAAGGATAGACCTAAAAGACGTGCTAGACTTCTGTGTTGCTACCGGAGTAGGGTACGTGATGACGAGTTTGCAATGTTTGTTTGATTTGGGGCTTTTGAGAGGCTTGTCGCGAGTGAAGATTGATCAGTGTTTGAGTTTGGTCTGGCCTAACTGAAACTTTTACCAGGTGTGAAAGCAGCTTTAAAGAATGCTAATAGGTCACTTAAGCAGCCTTTGTTTTCATTTCCTCAACTGATGAACTTAGTTGCTAAGATAGCGCTGAAACCAGGGTTAGCATTTTTATTGAGTTGCAAATTGATTAAAAAAAAAACATTTTCTGTTGACACTCTGTGAACATGAGGATCAAATTATTGATTTTTGATTGTCAGGGTGCACCAAAGTTGTTTTTAGAATAGTTTTTCTGGAGTCCTGTGGGACCAAAGGGTTAATGGCATGACATGCATACAATGACATTCAGTTTTGGAATTAATTTATTGAAAATAAATTAAAAAAAAAAAAATGCATTACCAATAAAATGAATACATTTTCTAAAAATTCAACATGCATTTTATTAATGTTATTTAATTTTATTAATGTCCCTAAAGCGAATGTCTAACTAAACTAAAATTGAAAAGAAAATAAGCTTTTAACAGTGAATGTTTAGTCTAGCATCATATAAATTACAGTGAAGCTATTTAAATCCAGAACAGCTTAACAAACGTCAGTAGCTAAAATAAATGAAACTAAATGACGCTAATGATCCTGGCTCAGTCTCTTATCTCTGAAAAAATCTCTTTCTCGCTTAACTTAAAGCAGTAGATTGCGAAGGACAGGAATGTTGCCGAGACAGCTGAAGATTTATAACGGGGAGGTGTGAGTTGGGCAGATGTAACAGTTTAGTGCAAACGGCATTGCATTGGTCTATGAAAGGCATTCTTGAACTGACCACACTCTTTTTCTTTTTTTTTTTTTTTTATGCAATTGGCTTTAGAGAAAACTACTTACAATTATATGTGTGAATGAGATATGAGGATCCCCAGGCTGCTTCTGTGTGATTTTCTGCGAGCTACAAGTGGCAGTTCAGAGACGTGCTCCCCTCCCTCCCTTTCTCATTCGCATTCTCAATCCCCTCCCTCCTCTTCTCCTCTCTCTCCTCCCCCTCTCTCTCTAAATCTCAGGTTACTGTGGCTGGAGTTTTTAGACATCTCTGACTAGTGTTTCCCTTATGTCCTTGTCCCTGCCTCCAGCCTGGGAAGAGCCACCCAGTACCCTCTGTGATTGGACTGGGTAGTTTGTCTTGACGCACCACTGTGCTGAGTGCTGGAGGACGTGTTTCAACAGATGGTTGGGGTTAGTGTGTGTCATCACATTGGAGAACGGATTAGAGGAGGAAGGTTGTCTTCCAGGAGCAGTGTGGTCCCCACAAACACTCTGAGGAGCTCAAGAGCGAACAACCCACAGCGAGAGAGATCAACCCCACGAGCAAGACTGACATCCAGGTAGTAACACTTCTGATTCTCACTCTCTCCAACTAGTTTTGTTTTTCCTCTGGGATTTTTAGTTTAGTTGTATTAAATGTTTTTTGGCTGTATAATTTGGTTCTCTCGAGTGAAGCTAAAGTGCTGTCAGCTTTGGGATCCTGTGAGAGAGATTTCTGAATGAGAGAGTGTGGTTTTTGAATGACTGGACAAATTGTTGTGCAAGTTTGACTGCATGAAGATGACATGCAACTGAACGGTTAAAGTTAATATCTCACCTTCAAACTGCGCCAGTTATAAATTTGCTTAAATTTAATTGGAAGTGCTTGGTTTAAGCTAGGTCTGCTGCAGTTTGCAAACTTTATATTGCCTATATATTAACCCACAAAGTCTGAACCTGCACATGTTGCTGGCAAACACAAGTTTAATGAATTTGAACAGCATCAGTCATGTCTTGCATTAAGCTGACACTCTACCTTCATTCTAAAGAAATGTGGCATTACAAACATCTCCTGGACCAGGTTGCAACATATGCAAACCAGGAGGCAACTCAAAAGAAATCATGCAAACCAGGAGGCAACTCAAAAGAAATCATGCCACAAGTTTCACTCAACTCCAGTAAACCAAATAAGGGAGACCCGCCAATGAAGAACTAGATGTCTAGCATTAATATGTTGCTGCCGGGCATGTATACAACGCGAGGTGTTTGCTGAGGGGACTGTTCAGCTGTAAGGGCGAGGGGGGCAGAAGAATGATGCCAGGAATGCCACAAAGACAGAGTTGTGTGAATGATGTTTATTTACACACATTAATCAGCCATGTCAACATCACTCACTCACTCACTCACTCACACGCTGAAATTCATTTGAGAAAACCACAAATACATCAGCACCAGTGTTGAGATTTTACAATGAAGGCAGTCATTACCAGTGACGACTGCGGGATTATGAAGGGACGTGAATTTGAGAACGCGTTTCTTCTCGTTCAGTGTGTTTTCGTTTCTGCGGATGTACAGTTATGCCTTATTAGTTGCTCTAACCTCATTAGTGTTTGAAAACTCATTTGAGAGATGAAGCTTATGCAGACATTACCTTTCGTTGAATCAATTTAACGCATAAGTAGATTTGATTTAATGTGAGGTTAAAAATTACCTTGCCAAATCAATCTTGATGGGTTGCATTTGTAGCCAAAACTGCTTTTCAGTATGTCTTTCTTTTTACATGAGCCATATATAAGTAGGTGTTGTTTATGATCTCAGACCCTTGTTTAACTTTGAAAGCAGACAATACCTTTGACCTGTTCATTCTTTGTGAACAGAGCCATGCCATAAAGTTGTCAGTTAAAGCTCTTCATCAATCACTTGCTCTAGGTGCAATTACTTTTAAATATACGAGTCTGCTTCTCATTTCCACGAACTGTTTTTAATTGAATGGTGCAGTCAAAAAGGAAAGTTGTCTATTACTCACCAGTATGTTGTTTCAAACCTGTATGACTTTATACAGGAAAATATTAAAGGAAATGTTGTTTAATGTTCTGTCTACTCCAAGTTGTCAAGCTCCAAAATCATAAAACGACAATGTAAAAGTGGTACACTCAACTCATGAATTACATTCTACTGAAGCCGTCTGATAGCGTTGTCTGTTGAACAGACCAACATTTTGGAGCTTAACAGCTCAAATTACTATTTACTTCCTTTATTGGAACACAAAATGGGAAATATTTAATATCTCTTTTTTTCTATATCAAATGAAATACTGAAAGGTCTGAAAGTGACACTGAAGACTAGAGTAATGATGCTTTTTTATCACAGGAATAAATTACATTTTAAAATATATTCACACAGAAAACAGTTATTTTAAATTGAAATCATATTTCACAATATTACAGTTTTCTCAGGATTTTTAATCTTATAAATGCAGCCTTGATGAGCAGAAGAAACCTCTTTAAAAACCATTAAATATCTTACTGTACTAAACTTCTAGAACGGTAGTGTACATGTTTGGGATGACTTAAGGGTGAATAAGTAATGACAGAATTTTGCGATTGCTGCAGTTTTGTGTCAAAGTCTAAACAGCCGCTGCAGCTGTTGTGAATAACTTGCAGTTCAAGATTTGGATCTGCCAACACTAATATTGTTTCAGTAGCTGTTCGTCTTTTGGAGCGTTTGACCAGGGATCAGCTGTACCGTGAGAGTGGGACCATGAGAGAGCATGAACTTTAAGCTCTGTGTGTGTGTGTGTGTGTGTGTGTGAGAGAGAGAGAGGTAGGATTTGTTTAGAACAACTTTAGGAATCATTTTTTAAAGGTAGTTTTTAAATTTTGTTTTATTTTTGAATTTCAGTTTTATTGTCAATGACCATTTCATACTGTGATTTAATATCCTGTATGGCTTCTCAGTTTTCCTAAGGCTTTGGACATGTGTTAAGTATTTAACCCCCTGCCATTCGTGTTCACTTACCAACTCAAATCAAAAGCAGCGGGAACCCTTGTGCCACTGTGCCGCATGGCTCTTGTGCTGTTTATAAAATGGCTCTTTGCTTTTAACTAGTTGCATATATTCACTGCCGTTATGTCAAACAAATCACAGTTGCCAGCTTGCTGGACATTTAACAGCCTTGTATGTACGGCCCATTCTGTCAAGTGCTGGAAAAACGGCAGCATGTGGAGGTGGCCAATGGTGCCAGCTGTTCCCAGGATCCTCTGAGGAGCACCATTGTGTTAGTTGCACAGCCACTCCTACCACATGGATATTAAAAGTCTTGTTTAGATAGGCAGTGAGAGAGGAAATTGAGCCACACTGTGTAGTAGCTGTTTATCTCAACTAAATAATAGTGTTCCTGCAGGAAGTGAGGTTGTAATTTAAAAGTGAAGGGTGGGTGACATCATAGCTGTAATTGAGAGTTGACAGTGCATGGTGTCTTATCTGTAACTCTATTTTTGTGGTCTATAGTTTATGATTTCAATGTGAGTATCACTTATCTCTCCTTATAGAGTTCAGTAAAGATGTTTGGATGATTCTTCCTGCTTTAGGAACTTGTGAGAAAAAAAAAGAACAAGCTATCAATAGTGCCCCCAAGTGTTTATAGAGCATCACACTATTGCATCAGTGTCACATTAGGCAAATCCATTTTTGGGTTGCCTAGATTGCCAAGATTTGGGGAATCTCTGAGCAAAAATGATAGTTCTGCAAGGGCCTTTCAAGAACTTGAGACTGCTGATTGTTCATGTTTTCAATATTTGAAGTTGATAATGCAGGGGCCACCAAACTTGGTCCTGCTGGGCCGGTGTCTTGCAGAGTTTAGTTCCAACCCTAATTTAATACACCTGAACTAACTAATCGAGGTCTCGCTAGGTACACTTGAAATTTCCACTTGGGTGTTTTGAGGCACGTTGGAGCTCTACAGGATACAGGCCCTAAAGGACTATATTGGTTTCTCCTCCAGTAATTCCATCGAAGGGTTGTGGCACGTACTGTAATTGTATTTTGAGTGAACTTCAGAAGGTATCTAGGGGTTCTCAAAGATTAAGGCAACGGGTCAATCTGAGGAACTCCAAATGGTGTCTCCTTATATTTCACTATTTTAAAGTTCTAGACCAGGGCTGTCCAAACTAGATCCTGGAGGGCCGGTGTCCTGCAGAGTTTTAATTAAACTAATTAAACACAACAGATAATCAAGCTCTTACTAGGCATGTATGAAACTTCCATGCAGGTGTGTTGAGGCAAGTTGGAGCTAAACTCTGCTGGATGTCAGCCCTCCAGGACCAAGTTTGGACAGCCCTGTTCTAGACTTAGGTGCAGCTTAGACACTTGAACTCCTTGGGGTAATTACAATTGGTAAGGTTATGGAGTCATTACAGTCATTATTGATCATCTTCGTTCACATTGTAGCAGACTGACAAGAGTAGAGGCATAGGTGTTTAGTTGCTTGTCCAAAGAATGGACAGTGTTAGGGATCTTCTAAACATTCAGGACTGGGTACTCTAGAGGAGTCATTGTGGAGGATTGAGATGGACTAGCCAGGTCCAAGTTAAAGCCTTTCAGTTTTGTCAGGAGAAGAGCTCGGAAGCTTTTGCCTAGGAGTGGAGGTCAAAGGGTCCAACCACCATTGTGCCGCCCCAAGCCTTCCCATTTATTCTTACACATTTTGCACTCTCACACAAACTAGCCTGTTCTTACCTGCCCATGGATGGCATTCTCCATGTAATGACAATTCCAGCGTACGATGTTGTAGAGAACAGGCAATCTTACTTAAGGTTGAATGAAAAATAACCTGCATATATCACATGCAATTAAGCAGCCGTCAGGATGCATTGAAGTGAAGGAAACTCAAAAATGTGGCATGGTCAGGGGGTGATGCTTTTATACTCCACTAATTCAGAATAGAAATAGAGAACCAACTGGTGGGGATGAGTAGGCATGCAGCTCTGCCGACAGCTCACCTAATAAAAGACAGCATGCGTCGCTTTCAGAAATGTAACCTTGTAACCTTCCTTTTAAATTTCTTTTCTTCAACTACTGCAGGAACGAATTGAGTGGGTCCATAATGGCCTCTTTTGGACATGACGGCTCTAAGCATGCAACATATCTAGACTCAAGCGTATTCTGTTGCTGAATGACTTTTCTTTCATGTCTCTTTCTCGTCTGTACTATTGGGATATGTGTCTGACCTCTGCTGTGGCTTACTCTTGAGTGGAATGCCTATAAACCTTTAATTGCTTTGGATTTGTCTCGCCAGAGCACAACATGTAAGTCACTGGAGAGCCGTACCATCCAAATGAAGTGGTTCTGTGGTTTTCCTGTTTGGTTGCCATGGTGTGATCGATGTGGCAGTGAAGAAATTAGACGTAGATCAAGGGTAGGGAAATTTAATTTGGTTTTCTACTCTTTTAATTAATTTTACCAAAATGTAGTTTTTAGTTCATTGACAGATGTTTCATGATACAAAAGGAATATAAAGCCAGTCTCTATTTTATGTTTTGACTGTTCCAGGACCAGTATGAAAGCCTGCTTAACTAAAAAAGCGGATCTTGATTTGATCTCTTTATTGCGACTCCAGAATCACATTTCTTTTGACTAAAACTTTATTTCTTTGACTTAGCAATTATATCAAAGTTTAACTTTCTTATTTTTAACTATATTTTCTTATATACATGTTATATTTTTCACTCTTAGATTGAAATGGGCTTCCACAGGAAAGAGACTGGCCAGCTGAGATTCCCAGAGGGCATTCCAGAGCTCTGCTCAGGCTCATTTACATATGGCATGTTTTTCTCTGGCATTTTAGGTTTGGCCTGCTGGCTGTGAATTTGTAAATGCATGTGAATATTTGCCTGCACTTCTTTTGAAAATGAATCCTGTGATTCTGAAAAGATCATATAGTCTGTGGATGGGGCGTGACCTGTAAGTACAGGTGTCAGAAAAATGCCAGTGCACTCAAGAGTTAATTACGTTACAAATTATGTGATCGCACGCTTCGAAAAAAGCCACACGCATTCACGCCTGAAGCGCTGGCGAAGGGAGCATCAGAGTACAAATTACAGGTTGCATTTCTTCTTGTGGCTGAAGAGATGGATAACAAATAGGGCTTTTCTTTCCTTTCATGAGTAACACCCCATTGGTGTCTATAGCAGAGAGTGAAGGATAAGGTCAGAGATGGGTTTTCTCACAGTCTGTGTCTTTCTGCAGAGATTCTGTCTGTACATGCCCTGCATTCTGGAAGTGTACCATTTCAGACTAGGACAGATATGCTCTGACTGGGGCCTGCTGACAGAGCCCTCCATCCACCCACTTACCCCTCCCAAAAACAGTCTGGAATTCAGTTCCTAAACGCCACTTTGTACACGTTCTGCTTTCAGGCTGCCACTATAAGAGGTAGACTCTCAAATGGACACATCCACTGAAAAGTGCTGGCTGTTTTGCCAGCACAAAATATGTGCTCTCTGACATGTTTGACTACATGTAAAGCCCTGTGCTGTGCACTTACATTGCTTTGTCATTCAAGGTCCAAATAATTGTGAGTTGAAAGCTGATCCTGGCATTAAATAGAGTAACACACTCTCTCCACTTTCAGACAGGCCATATGTTTCAGTGGTGAGGCCTGCTGTGTGCGCTAGCCGGTAGACCAAGTATTTATACTTGGGAATTGAACACAATTCAGTTTAGCCCATTAACTTCAGGAGTCAAAGGAATCTCATTCTAATTCTGTTGTGACCCAATTATATCTCTTCAGTCTCACCTGTGCCCCTTCTATGACTTCTGGAGTTTGACTGAATTTTATTGGATTGGCATCACAACTTTAAGTGCACGAAACCCTAGATTTACCATCTTCCTTGAAGATGAATAAGCTGTGCTAATTTGTTTTGACAAGTGTTCTAGTAGGAATATTCATCAGTCAATATCAGATGGGTCATTACATCTGTATACATCTGTGGCCAGGTCTTTTCGCCTGCCCATGTCAACAACAAATTGGCCTCCAAGTCGTGGAACCCCCATGGCATAGATGTGGCCTGGTGGCATTGATTTATGTCTTCAGGCTTGTAATGGTGCCACGCGTTTTCAGTCAGCGAACGGCACATATAATATTAGGATCACTTAAGCAGCAAGGATACTCCAGCTCAAACAGATTTGCTTGGCTCCATGTTCTTCATGTGGGAGCTGGCTGCTGTTTTCATGGAAAAGAGATTGATTTATTTATTCAGGATGGTTACGTCAGTGGAAACTCACTGAAGCAATTTGAATATTTTCTTTATGTGGCGTTTTAATGTGTTTGGTGTATTTGCCACTGTGGTGAGGGGACGAAAAAAAAAGAAATTAAGATGAAACACATACTCTGGGAGTTCTCTTTAACTGGTTTTATATTGGAATCTGTATCTAGAGTTATAAAAAGTGAATTGTTTTTTCTCATAGTGATGTATGTTTAGTGGAGAATATGAACTGAATGTCAAAGGCTCTGAAAGAGACAAAGAAGCACATTTATTATGGTATGGCTGGTTGCAGCTGTAATTAATTTTTCTCCCCCTCCCACCAAGGACCCGTAAAATGCTTTTACTGTGTCTGTTTCTCTGTTATTTGTCATATACCGAGTTGATCAAAGGCCAAATGTTTGACATTGCCCCTCCTCCATTATGCTGTCTTTGGAGATCTGCTTTTTTGCTTCTTTCATTAACCACATACTTAAAGGAATGGCCTGAAAACCTCTCCAGCGAGACCTCCCAGCTGACCGTGAGAGGCGAGGGGATGGCTTGCTTCAGCTGCTTCAACTCGAGCAAAAACGCCAGGAAGAATCTCCGTTAGGACGCTGACAAATTTGGTCAGAGCTGATTTCAGTCTTACCTGGCAATCGCAGTCGATTGTACTTGCATTTAAACAGCAGGGTAAGTAGCCGGAGAATGTCGAGGAGGTCTGAAGCTTAAACTGGGTTATGCTGCGCCGACTTTGCAGGTGGCTAATGAGTTGGGCCTTCATAAGAGAAAGCTAATCTCTCCCAAAGCCAAACCGAGGAGGAGCTGAATGGAATTTGCTTAGCTCTGAATTCTGCACCCTGTGTGTTTAAGCCTGCTCGCTCTTTCTCTCACACAGTCATTGAGATGCTGTGCAGCACCCACTGAGAGTCACGTTTGCCTCGGTACGGGTCACCCATAGCTCCGTCGTTGCTCTCAGACAGCGTGACTTTGGGGGCCTCTCTGCTGCTAGTATATTGGATTATGGAAAAATCATAAAACTTGCTCTAGCCCCCCTGCCTTGGCATTCAGAAATAAGAGGTAGTGATGTGTGCTTAGTTTGGAGATTAGAGAGGGGTTTTAGGTGGGCTTTAAGGTGCGAGTGGGGCCCAGTGGATGGAGTCCTTGAGCGACGGCATGGTTGACTGCCATCAGCTGCAGCTGGGTGTATGCGAGACCGGTGTCACTGGAGAACCTGTTAATGTGAGCTGGCATCGCAAAGCAGCTTGGCAGCTTCTGGAACTAAAGTGGCCATTGCATCAATCTTTCAAAGTCTAAGTGCTCAAACTGTCTGCACAAGTTTACAGGAGAACAAATTACTCAATCTTTTTTGTCTAGCACTGTCCTAATATTCTCTTTCTGCCATCTAAATCTGTATTTTTGTCCTAACCAGCTGTCGCTTGACAGGTTTTTATTTATTGTTTCATGCTGGGTAGCCCCTATATTTTCACTGGTCCAAATTCCTGTTTCCTGCAAGGCTTTGAAGTCTGAAGAAGGCAGATTATTTTAATGACATTTACCTCCATTAATAATGAATGAGATAAACCCTAAAGCACTCACTCTCTATTGGGTTCTGATGGAGATTAGCATAAGACTTGTTTTCAAGAAGGTTACTATTATTTGTACATTTTCAAAGCCTTTATATCAGTGGTTAAACACTAATAATTCTTGCTAATTATAGTCCACACCCAGTTTAAATGTGTTTCATAAAAGCCTCTAAGAAAGAAAAAGAAAAGAGAAATTGAAGTAATAGTTCATAGTAGTTCATGTGTATCTTCTAACGCTCCAGGCTTTTTTTTTTTTAATACTACATAACCACTAGAATTTGGTTGTTTTGGTCCATTTCTTTAGAAACCACTAGATAAGTCTGTCAGGATGGAGAACTTTGGCCTACAGGCATCCATATGGCATGCGCTCTTATTTGGACAGTGGCATTTTTACGCTGGCTGGCATTACACTGTTGACAACTGCTGCCACTCCTGATTTGATTTGATTTTGGCAGTTTGCTCAGCTGTTCCAGCAGATAGAAAAGCTTCTGTTCCTTCAGCACAAGTCAAGTCTCTAGAAACATACACAAACATGGTAAGTGCCAAAGAGAAAAACTACCCTGGAACATCAATGGGATGTTTCAATCTCACACGGCCTTGCATTTGAAATAACTTTTTTTGGAAGACTCCTCCCATTGGGGTTGCTGGACTACCAGGGCAAAGATTTTGCTTTTATAGGTGGCTTTTTTCATGTAACTAATGTAGTTATTCAAATGTATAAATGAGGCTTTCTCTGTTTGTGTGCTTTAGTTCAGATTTGCTTGTGTAGAAATGCTGTAAAAATCAGATAAATTTTTTTTTTTTTATTCATTGCTAAAATATTTTAGGTGCTTTGGAACTGCTGAGAACCATCAGAATGTCATTAGGTGTTGGTGTTAGATATTAAAGTTTAAATTAATTTATAATTTTCTATTTATGAATTACTTTATTTATAAAATGAAGTTTTATTTTTGATTTTATTATGCATGTTTTGCATTTCTAAATCTACCATGATTGAGAAACTCTTGCATACTTGGTACAGATAGGATTGTGATGTAGTAAACTTCATCAGCTGAATCTTATTACAGTGACTGTAATCTTAAACAAATGTTTCATCTATGAGTTTTCATGCAGAGTAGCAAAGTTGCACATGGTTTTCCCATTTGTAAAAGGTGTTTGAGTGCAAGTCATTTGGCAGGTTGGTATCCATTCACTCTGTAATGATTAGTCCGAATGGTCCAGTGATGTGAGAACAAACTCAATCCACTTCAGTCAGATTCCACATTCTTTTTACCACATAATTAGTCGTCTGTTCCATCAGTGAGAAAAAAATATTCCCTAAAGGTGATTTAAGCAAAAAAGAGTTACATTTGGGTACCTACTCTAAAGCTGGTCACATCCCACTAGTTTTGTTGGCATTCCTCGCTCCCATGTGGGTGGACGGCTCTTGTTGATGGAGGCTCATGCGGTGTGCCTGATCAAACTCTGCCAAAACACTGTAGGGTTTGACACTGTGGATGGAGCAGCAACGTCCTGAACGATTTAAAATAAAGAAACATTCAAAATCCAAACCTAAAAATTTCTGTGGCTAAGTAATCATTTCTCCCCCCCGATGGGAATAATCAGCATACAGGCATAAGCAAACAGCCTTTGCTGAAACTCATCTTATGTGCAGTTTCTATATATATGTATAAGTTCACGTAAAAATGAAAATTCACTCATGTTGTTCTTAAAACCTGTTTAATTTTCTTTTTTTTCCGTTGAACATATATTTAAAAAAATGTATTTTAGTCAAGTGGGGTCCAATGTTTCATTTGAGGGCACATTCTAAAATTGGTCGCATCACACTAGATTTGTTGGCCTTCCTTGCTCACATGTGGGTGGATTGCTCTTGTTGATGGAGGCTCATGCGGTGTGCCTGACCACAGTCCTCCACGACTCTGTAGGATTTGACACTGTGCATGGAGCAGCAAAGTCCTGGCTGATTTTAAAAAGAGAAACGTTGCAAAATACAAACCTCAAAATTTTGTGGCTAAGTAATCATTTCTCCCCCAATGGGAATAATCAGCATAGAGAAATATGCAAACAGCCTCTGCGGAAACTGTCCTCCTCTATGTGCAGTAATGGCCAAACAGCCTGTCTTTTGCCATGTTAAACTTTCCAGAAGATCACCAAAGTGAGGGGAACTTCACCCAAAAATGTATATTATCTTCTACTCAATCTCATGTCATTCCAAAATCATTTTTCTTTTGTGGAACAAAAAAAAAATGTATTATCCTGTTTTAATTATCAATTTTTCTTCAATGTTGTTTTTAAATCCTATTGACATCTGTGACAGGTGATTACAGGAAACCTAGTTCAATGATATCTGTCAGGTAATCTGATATTTTGAATGTCGTCCCATAAAAATCACTTTAACAGCGTTGTGAAAGTAAAAAAAAATCTTACCTTGGACTCTTTGATAATTAAAATGCAACTGTCACAACCAATAAACTGTCAAGTGTTCTTACTGCTGATTGTCCTCCAGTGACTTGGCTTTCGTACAGGTACATTCTGTGGAGAACACGGATCGAGAAAAGTCTCTATAGTGAGGGAATGGAAAGGAGGATTAGCCCTCGAGACGGTCTTTGTCTATGGAAACCTTGCATTTGTGAATGGCTGACTTACTATTTAACAGTGCCATCTGGTTTGGTTTATGCTTGTTCTTGGCTCACGAGGGACTCTCATTTGCAATGAAGATGCACAAACAACTTTGCCATGGTGAAGGACGAGTTCTTGCATGGTGCTCTGGTTTAAAAGGAATGATTTCAAGCTGACAGGGATCAGGGCTTTCATTTAAGTGATTTTTGTAGAAGCTGATCGCACATGTTACGAATGCAGCCTTGCCATTTTTGTCTTCCTGGACGAAGGATTGACAGAAACCAGACTATTCGTGATGCAGTCTAGATGTTATAAAACCCAGCGCGGTTGGAAAGAATGTGCCAGGTCATGACATTCTGATCTTAATCATGCGGCCTCTTCCTCAGGAACTCATCTATCCTTACCTGTGACGCCTGTGATTTCGGCAGAACTCGTTTCCGAGATTCTTTTGAGAGTCCAGGTGCTTGAGGTTTGGGTTAACCACCCCACATTACCACGTGGGTCAAAGGGGGTTCAGGGCGCATGGAAGTATGTGGTCTGGTCCTTCACCACAGGCAGCAGTGGCGGCTTTTTTCTTGCCAAGAACCTCTGAGCCGCTGTCTCTGATAGCACTACATGCTAGAAAACACCGCTTTGTGGTTATAGGAAGGGGGGTTGGATGCCTTAGTATGCACAGAGGGGGGCAGAGAGCATAGTGAAATCATAAAAGTACAGATTTTGGATCACACTGAAGGGCCTTGGTCCTGTCATCTATTAATCTGAAAATTGCGCCTCTTTCATATGGGGTTATTTTTTGGCAGCTGTGTGTCAGACTTGAAAAGTCCAATAGTAGCCTTTTTGTTTTGCTCCTTTGAACCTTCAAGACCTTTTTTTTCTTAATAAGTCCCAAATATTATTCCCCCAGCTTAGCCCTGATTAGTACAGTAGAGGCTAATTTACTGGGTCATTTCCTCTAATCCCTAAAAACATTAAGGGCTGGGACGATGCTTGCTCTGGTGCTTGTCTGTGACCCAGAAGAAAGCGTTCTTGTGTTGTTCAGCAATGCAGGTATACAAAGGCAGATGTGAGCAAGAGCCTGAACAGCTTAAGTTACTATGGTTTGTTATTAAACTATTATGAAAAGGTTTGTAAGTGCATTTTAATTTATTTATTTAAAGGATTTTTTTTTATCAGGCAGTATTTTGTTTTGTGCATTTTCAACAGTCTTATGACCTCACTCATATCATTTTGTACAATTTGTCTATACCCCAGTGATGGGTAGGGGCAGGTTAGGTATGAGTTTTCAACTCATATCGTATAAAAAAACATTGATTTTAAAAATCATATGAATTCGAGTGAGGTCATACAAATTTGTACAAATTAGCCACCTCATAAAACATGGCTACATTTTTTGTTTGTTTGTTTTTTGTTTTTTGTTTTTTTTGCTTACTTAGTTTTGCTAGACCATGCTGCTTGAAAAATTATCTTCTAACTTGTTCATTGCAGGAGTAAAATCTCACTGTACTATAATAAAACGGACATTTAAAAACTTGCATAATGTTTAAAGCCAGTGAATTGGAAGTACTTTTTGTTCTGCACATTACAAGCACATTAGCCAAATAACAGTTTGACTAAGCTAGAGGAAGTCGCCAGGTTTTCCACTGAAGGCTTCAGACACAAACATCGCATCATTTTTGCATACCAGCCCGGTGCTGATTCAGTGTTAGAGCGTCATGGAAGTGTGGAAGCTTTGTTTCCCATTATTCATGTAAATGGAGGATAGCAGGTCTGTTTTTCGGTGGCATAGGGTCAGTGGAGGACTCACGCATCAGAGAAAAGTAGTGGTTTATGCTCTTGCCAGTGCCACCAACTGGAACACATTTTCACAGTAATGAGGGTAATTAAAACTAAATTATAATTTACAACCCTTTATCCCGCCAGGGAAGAAAATAGAAGAGCTATTTTGGGTTTACTGTATTCTAAAATTACAGTGCTAGAATGAGGGTGAATGTGTCATCTTTGAGGGCAGAGACAGTTTAATTCAGGGTTGCTTGAGGAACACGATTGAGCTAAATAGCACAGCATTGGCTTTTCATTTTACATGTGGACTGGTGTTATCAATGTTAGTTGCTGGATGCACATCACACAATAGTTCATCTCGTAGTGTCACATAAGAATGACTCATTTAGCACTTTAAATTGAACACCGATGCTGAAATGTCAGTCTAGTTTCCACCATGTAGACATAAAGCAGAGAATGGAAAGGTAGCATGTGTATGAATGTGCATTTGAGGGACTCTATATAATTTCTGGGACTTAAGGGGATGAGATCTGGAAGTCATAGTGTGTGTACGCGTGCACATTCTGGTCTGACTGGACCCTGCCATCCCCAGCACCAGGGGTTTGTCTAAACAGCGCCAGTGTTTGCACAGTGCTGTCAGGGTGACTGGACCAACGATCCCTCATGCTGCCTGTCTGAAATCCACGCTGTCCAAAAAAGCACTTAGAGCCCCATTTGAGAGGCAGCCCATCATCTGCACAATGATGGAGGAGGGCAAGCACATGGTTTTCCGCTCAACAGCTCCTTATCGGACATCATGTGGTCCACCCACTGAAAATAAGTTTTTACTCATTATTTACTTACCCTAGTGTTGTTCCAAATCCATGTGACGTTATTTTTATTTTCTCATTGGGATCAGTCCTTACGGTGACGGTTTATAGGGATCGCATCTGTCAAGCTACAAGCTATGAAGGCAATGTAGAAGTAGTTGCAAGCTATCGTATGGCTTCAATAGATGCTGGTTTTTGAAGGTGGATAACAGCATTAATGTTTTTTTTTTTAATGTTATCACTGCAAGTTATTGGCAAGATGACAGGTTTCTTAATGTTTATTGTTCAACAACAAACAATAATATTCAGTGACGCAAAGTAAACAAACTTTGATTGTTAAATGTTGCTTTTTTCAATTAAAAAGAAACAATAACAGCCATTTTCAGCACGAAGCTTTAATATAAAATTATTTTCTGCTGAAAGTTTGCCGTAAAATGTAGTTCTTTTCCTGCTTTACTTTCCGTCATTAATTTAAATTTCTTTAAATTCTTTAACTTCCATAACAACACATTTGTTTTTGTCCCCACCAATGTCCAAGACATGGTTACATCCTTGCTTCTTTATCCTCATATGATTTTGATTCACGCAACTAATTTTCAAGGGATTTTCCATCTTTCAAACAGAGTATTGTTGGTTTGAATATGTGGACACATTGGCCCGGATGCTGACTCTAATTTACTCATTTTTTTTCTTGACTCTCACTGGTCTTTTTGTCACAAGTACAAAATCGGGTCATTTACACTGCCAAGCAAAATTATCAGGCCAAATGAATGGCATGTGACTAGGCTCAGGTGCGTAAATGGCCATACTGTTAACAGCTCATTGATCAAAGACAAAGATCAGCATGGAGCCACAAGCAATATGGTCCTCCATAAGGTTTATACAATTAGCTCACAAAGGAATTAGACGCGTATATCAATCAAACCCCCTTTTATGCATACAGCCAATCGTCAGGAAAATGTGAAAAATGACTTTCCCTTATGCAATAGTACAGCAACTACAAGACTTAACCCCAAGACGTGCATTTTAAGAAATGAAGCATGTCTATAGAATATGTAATATGAAAATCTTTGCTGGAGCGAATGCCATGCCGTTTAAACCTGGCGACCGCAGCACAAGGGTTAATGTAGCGGAACCCTCTCCCTCTCCCCCGTACTGCCTTCACTGGCTTCGTAATTCCCACCGGGTGTCCGCTAGGGGTCACAAGCTTTGGGCCTTTTGAATGACAACTTTGTCATAAAACGTGATTGGCTGGGTGTGGGACGGTGCAGCTCTTAATAGCCAATAGCAAGCCTTCAGTGATACTGAAGGAGTGTGACTGATTAGAGAGAAAGAGCTGGCTTGTCTGCACGCACGGAGAGAGACATCCAGGCCTTTCTGACTTCAAGAAAGTGTCTGAATATGACTGCAGGGCTGAAGTAAAGATATTGGGTGTGTATCGCCACATGTGACACTACTAAGCTAAGAACTTTACAGGTAGGTAATTTTAAGTTGCAATTTTCCGCAAAGTATCTTTTTGTGTGTTTATTTTAGTGGGCGGACATCCTGGAAATATGCTGGAATTTTAAAGCATGTGTTGATTCCTTTAAAAGGGTGTTTTATGTTTATTTTCTGTGCAAGGTTTGCGATTTTCTGTTGCTCTTCTCGTGACAAAAGATGATAGTGAGCTTAAAAACAGATGCAAATGATTTATTGGAAGTCGTAGAGAAGGATCTGGAGTTGTCATTTGTCTTGCGAAGGAAGGAAAAGTGGTTCTTTTTAGTCTGTCCAATTTCTGTTAACCATAGTAACATTTGTTTTGACCTTTTTTAGAAACCTCAAAGCATTAACATCTCTTTGCTCTTTTCTAAACAGATTACGTTGTGAGGATTCCAGCCATCTGATTCGTGTTCACACAGTCCCATGATGCAGCTGGTGAGCCTGGCCTGGATGATGGTCCTGGCCGCCCCACTGGCTTGCTTTGGTTTCACCACCCGTGGTCAGGGACTGCGTGGGCGGGTTCAAGGTGACCGACGGAACATCAGACCCAACATCATACTCATCATGACAGATGACCAGGATGTGGAGTTGGGTGAGTATACCAGATGCAATTCATCATTAATAACCCATCTGTTCCGCAGACGAATGAGGTGGAGACATCTCTTGAGGCTTGGTCGGTGCTCGGCATGCAATAGTTATGAATCAGCAAGTCTGGAAAGTTACTGTAGAGATCCTCAAAAACCATAATGAAACTTGGATAAACATGGGAATGGAACTGTAGACCAAATATTATTCCCCTCACTGATTTGGATGTTTGAATTTGCACTTTTCAGTTCAATACTTAGTTTTTTTTTTGTTCAGTGTTTTGTTTTTTGTGTTTTTAGGGGTTCAAGCGTGTAGCTTTTGTAATTTTGGGGGTTTTGTAATTGTTGGGGTTTTTAGGGGTTAATGGGAGCGCTACAGTGCAAAAACCAAACATTTTTGGCCATAGCTCATATACCATTTGTCGTAGACTCAAACATTTCACATCATTTCAATCCTTGTATTAGCCTGAACAAGAGTGCCCAGGCGTGATTTTTTTCTCAAAATTGAGCTATATCCGTAACCCACTTTTACGAACTAGTCCTAGGTTTTTCACCTGATCGAAACGAAGATCAAAATTTTGTGAAAGAAAAAAATTGCAGCTCTGCCACTTGGTGGCGCTATGTAAAAAACATATTTTCAGCTATAACTAGGCAACCGTTGGTCCGATCGGCTTAAAGTTTAGTATGCAGCAACTTGGTCCAAACTGGGACTGAAGACTTTGGCGTACCTCAAAAAACATGGCCCCCATCAGCCAATGAAGTTTGAGCAAGGTTAACAGAGGTCGATCAGAACGAAACTTGGTGGGCACGTTCAAATCATGGCCCTAAAGGTTTGTTACAATTTTGAAAGAAAACGGCCTCAAGTTGGCGCTAACAATTTGTTGGCGTTGCAATTTTTTTTTTTCAATTTAATAATGATAATAATTTAATAATTGTTCATTTATGATACATAGCTTGTACCTGCGATTGCTGATCAGTTATTGCACTGTAAGAAAATAGAAAAGATACTGGTAATTTTCTAGGACATTATCTAACACATTGTTTAACTTAAAATGTAGGATAAATAACCAAAATGGAAAATTGTTTCACATTAACAAAGTAAACTGTGTCCTATTTGTACAGACTTTTCTTAGTGTTGCGTATACTAATACATTGATTAAAGCATAATTGCTGAGAATGTTTAGTATTACTAGTTTACTAGCTGTTCAATAATTCAATATACAGTATGTAAAGTTATGTATTATTATTATTATTAGTATTATTATTATTATATTATGCACATTATTTTACAAACAAATCTAAATTATATAAAATATATATTTTTGCTGAGATTTGATGTTGCGACACAATTTCGCGTTGTGATAACGCAATGACATCACAAATTCATTAAGCAACATTTTGAAACAAATCAACCCTTCCTTTGGCAGCTTACTCTAAAAAATTAGTTGGCAACATGGTTTACATATCTGTTTGGTAAAACAAGACAAAAACTGGAAAGATCATCTTAACCCAGCATGATTTTAGCACTGATCTAGCTGGTGGATAACAATAACCAAACTTAGCTGATGCTGGATAATGCTGATGACCAACATAATGGCGGATGAAGGTGAAATGACTTGTCTTAACCTTAGAGGTTCACGTTCATGCAGAATTTACCTTAAACACATCCTGAATACTTTAATTAATGTAGCTGGTTAAGAGTTTATTGAGGGATTTACTGTAGCTAGTTAAAACGTATTGTGTCACCTAAAGTTTTTCGGAGATCTGTTTAAGTTGTTAATTATTAACTCAGCCTTGGAAAGAAAAGCCTTGAGACTTCTCGAACTTCACTCCTAGGAACATTTAGCTTGTTTGCTTGTTAGTCGTCTTAATCTGCCACCTCTTTCTTGGTATCTGTCCCATAATGTAAGCCCAACTGTTGTCACTGGATCAGGTTCCTTCCTGTGAGAGCATACCATTCAATAGGTCTCAATCTCAGACTGTCATCACAGGTTTGACTTATTTCCTTTTTTAATATTTAATGGCTTCCCTCAGACATCTGAGAGGCTAAGGGACTAAGTACTGGAACCACAGCCAGTCATTGCATTGCCACAGAACTGCAGGAATCCTTCTCCACATTGAACACTTTTAGAGGCTACTTTTGACAGCTTGTTTTATAATAAGACATGTTGAGGTTTGAACTTCTTAAACTGTTTTACAGAACATGCGTTTGTCTCGCTTGCTGTGTCAGGCTCGTTGCAGGTGATGAACAAAACTCGCAAGATCATGGAGGACGGTGGGACCTCGTTCACAAATGCATTTGTAACTACGCCCATGTGCTGTCCATCACGCTCTTCCATGCTGACTGGGAAGTATGTCCATAACCACAACACGTACACAAACAACGAGAACTGTTCTTCACCTTCCTGGCAAGCCCAGCATGAGCCACGCTCCTTTGCTGTTTATCTCAACAACACTGGATACCGAACAGGTAAGGAACCAAATAAAGAGACAGATAACTCATTCTGACCTGCTCAATCTGAGTAGGATCCTGCTTCCATCATCCACCAAAAAAGCACCACCAAAGCTGGATTTTGTTTAATTAAAAAGGAAAAAGAATAGGAAGAATCAATGCAAGCCCGTTTCTGCAACTGAAAAAAAAAAAAACAATTGTCTAATGTTGCTATTCTAAATTCTGACTTTATATCTTGCAATTCTAACTTTATATCTATCACAATTCTGACTTTATATCTCGCAATTCTGACTTTAAATCTCACAATTCTGACTTTGTTTGGCAATTCTGACTTTATATCTCGCAATTCTAACTTTATATCTATCACAATTCTGACTTTATATCTGGCTATTCTGACTTTATATCTATCGCAATTCTGAAGTCAGACTTTATATCTAACGCAATTTTGACTTTATATCTGGCAATTCTGACTTTAAATCTCACAATTCTGAATTCTGACTTAAAATCTGGCTATTCTGACTTTGTCTCGCAAATTCTGACTTTATATCTTGCAATTCTGAACTCTGACTATATAATTTGCAATTCTGACTTCATAGCTTCCAATTGGGAGTTTGTATCATGCAAATCTGAGGAAAAAAAATTGTAAATCTGAGAATTGTGAGAAAATCGCAATAACCTTTTTGTATTTTTTTTATAAAGTGGCAAAAACGAGCTTCCATAGGAATCTGTCAGTTTTCAAATACATTCTTGATGAAGAAATTTGTATATATTTATTCATTCAGACGTTTGAGTTATGTGTGCATTATTTCTCTTTGTGTTATATTAAGTCATCAATTTCAATATTGTTTTATTTAAAAAAAATAACAGACCCTTTTATTTTACACTACTGCAAATTTGCAGTTAAAAAATTTACTGTATGTATAAAATTAACAATATACGGTAGTCAACATTCGAAGTGGATCAAAACCTTTCATCAAAGTTGTCCTAAAACCAAAATGTTTTTGTCTTGGGACATTTGAACAACTGTCCTTGAAATGTTGAGAACTATATGTACATATTGCACATTGCATGCTCTTTTTCTGAATGAATGAAGGAATTTATCTAAAATATTTTAACCTCAAGGTCTTTATGAGCTAATTTTAATGTTAATATTACCACATTTTGTTTTATTAATATTAGTAATGTTAATATTAAATAGTAAAAATACTACCACTAATATTTTAAAAATATTTGTAAAAATACAAAAGAAATTTTGCTTTTTCGTTTGTTCCTAGAGGTAAAAAAAAAAAGTTTTACAAGAATTTTCAGTTTGACTGGTTTGTGGAAGTTAAACATGGAGCTTAACGTGCCAGTGACCCTGTGCTGTTTCTTGATTGACAGCACGCTCTGACCCTGAATACAGGGGTTCAGGTCTCACCACTGCTTGTGGTTTCCAGCTGATGTGTTAGTCTACAATTAACTCTCCAGGGCAGACTGGCTGTTTGCCCGGCTCTTTTGCAAGATGTTTTGGCTTAGCTTAGAGGGGAAAGGGTAGAGGAGACATGTATACAATGCAGAGACATTTACAAGTTCAAAGGCAGTGTTTTGAGACGCTTGTCGTAAATGATAATTTTAGTCTTTGTGCCTACCTCACTGAACACAGATTCAAGTTTATGTTTTTCTTTATTTTGTCCCATAGCTTTCTTCGGGAAGTACCTCAATGAGTACAACGGCAGCTACATCCCACCTGGGTGGCGCGAATGGGTGGGGCTGATCAAAAATTCCCGTTTTTATAATTACACCGTCTGTCGAAATGGGAACAAGGAGAAGCACGGCGCAGATTATTCCAAGGTATGTGTGCTTGGTCACATAAGTTCACAGCCCTGTCATCATGCCAAGAGCTTCTTTAAATGCAATTTTCAGTTTATGTTCAATTGTATGGTCTGTACGCAACTAATTTCAGGCCTCTAATTACATATCAAATTTGGGTCGGTTGACTCCACATGGAATGTGGTTAGATTAAAGGAGGCATGGGGAGTTACGTCGGTGTCTTGTGTATCATCTGGTGGTTACACTGAATAAAACTTGGTAGAAAAAGAGACATTGCCCCAAGGGTAAAGTTCCTTTTGGAAACAACTACTGTTCTGTTCGGCTGATTTGACAGGATGGACATTTGGACTATGTTCAGACTGGTGTACTTCTAGTGTTTCTGCTGTAAATACTATGTCATTTGTATACATTCTTTACTTAAGTCAATATTTCGAGCACAAAATTGTGCCTGGTTTGATGAAAATGTATCAACACTGCAATTATTTTTAAATATTTTGTACTATTTATATGCAGAAAATGACATTGGCATGCATACCATATGCTTGTGTTTGGTGTGAATATAATAGGCTGTTTTCATGTGCATATAATACTCGTTTTGGCTTATGTATAACACCTACCCAACACCCCTAAATACCAATTGCATATCAGGCACGCCCAAAGTTCTTTTATTTATACTAAATAGAAACAAAAAATCATGCCGTTGAAACGCAAATTCATGAGATGGGTTTTAACATTTCAATTCTGATTCATAAGCTTTTGATTCGAGTCATTACTATAATGTTGAAGGTTAAAATATTAAATATACACATCCTTAAACTACACTGTTACAATTACAAAATTATATTTCTAAAAAACAACAACAGCTGATTAACAAATGTATGGTAACTGTAGGTAAATGTGACGCTATGTGACATTCATGATTAAACTTTTAAATGAGGTTCAAATGATAAAAAAGCCACATATCATATACAACCAGATGGTATACAAACCATTAAAGTTAATACACACAGAGAAGAAGAAATAAAGAAAAACTGTATCTTACTGTGAAACTGTAGTGCTAGCTCTTATGTTTATTTGATTGTTTACAAGCTTATATCAATGTATTTTCATGGTTAAAACACTGATATAGTGATTACGTTAGATTGGATATGGATTTCAATAAGCGGTGCTCCTCCTTTTAGTATACCTTTGAATATGTATTTGTTCTGAAACTGGTATTAAAACGGAGAAAATTATTAGAAGTTTAAACCTGGGAAACAATTCTGTAAAATGGCAGTCAGTTAAGATCGAGAAATCTACACTTTTTAGTTCTATATGATAGCTGCATTGCCATTCTTTACATTGGATAGGACATTACATTGTACTGTACGGCTAGATATGAAGTGCTAGTGATTTTTGCCATCCTTGTGCAAGACCTTGCTGTATGAGCAAAGTGATAAAATCAGAGTTTATAGAGTCTCTTATTGCAGTCTCTCAGGTAGCATGTTTTTGGGGAATGTGGAATTTGTGCTGAGGTTTCATGGTTTGGGCATAAATTAACTTGGCAGCAGTCTAAGGGATGAGCAAATAAATGTTTGGACTGTTACTTGGATGTTAATAAACTGCTTGTTGAATGGACGAAGGTGTTAAGTTACCCACAAGTGGAGAGGCACAAGAAGCTGAAGATTTCTCCGTGAGGTTTGCAGAAATTGTGTGGATAGGTGCTCAAGTGGTTCCTAGAAACCCTTAGTTAGGGTCACTGTTAAATTGAGATTTAAGGAATCAATAGGTAGGCAATAAGGTTTAGAAAAACATCTTGGCCAGAAATGTTGACCCAAAACTGATTCTCATTGGTGAAAAATAACACGCTTTCAGATTAGCTTGTATCCTTTTACTCCTCTTTAGTCAACAAGTAAATCAATAAGTGTTTGTTGCAGTTTGTGTCTTCATTCTGTCCAAGATTTTTAATGCTTTAGTTATGTTAGGTAGATTCAGATTCTAATTGACTGAAACGTTTAAGTTGATACTGTATAATTTTCCCAATATAAACAAACATGCTGCTTCAATTAGTTGAACAACAGAGACCCTGACTTAACATGGATATGTTTTGCTGTAATGCAGAGGAACAAGGTTCAGTGAGCACGTCTCTAAACAATAACTTCCACAAGACTTCCACTCCCACAGATGCCGGTAGCTGTGTGTTTTAGGGATGGGGTGGGTAGAGGGGGTGCAGAGACTTTCCCACAACCAGCCCAGACCAAGAGCAGTGCCATCAAAGGGCTCACGGCTTCAGTATCACAGGATTTTTATCCCCAAACCCTTGTACACATTCCTGCTGCTGCCTCATAGCAGTAAGATTGAGAACTTAGTGTTGTCATAACACCAGACTCATGGAGGCCAAGACCCTGTTAACATTGAGTGAAGCCGTCAACGCCCTTGTTGTGCTTAGAACTGTCTTGTGAGCATCATGGCACTAGTTCTACTGTTGTACTGTTGAAGTATATATATATACACATATGTATATATATATATGTATATATATATGTGTGTGTGCATTTTTAGGTCCCCATAAAGAAACTTAATGATTTAATTTTTTTGAGAATCTAAAACTGCATATAGTTTCCTGTAAGGGGTAGGTTTAGGTGTAAGGTCAATGTAGCGGAATACCACATACAGTATGTACAGTATAAAAACCATTACGCCTAACCATTACTTGCGCCATAAATCTATCTATCTGTCTGTCTGTCTGTCATCTATCTATCTATCTATCTATCATCTATCTATCCTATCTACAAATGCATACACACAGAGAGTTTTTGTTTTGTTTGTTGTTTTTGGGAAGTTACACCGCAACTAATATTATAATATTACCAGAATTATTATTATTATTTCATATTTTAATATTAATAATATATATTTAATATTATTATTATTATTATTATTAATGATCTATATTATCAGATTTGCATACTTTCGAGGTTCTAATTTTTATTTTTACATCCTTGCAAGTTGACTTCACTGTCTTTTTTTTCCCTTTCTTTTTTTTTTTCCTTTTACTTTATTTGTATAATAATAAGTTAAAGCTGTTTTTGTTAAAACAATTTCAAGAAATAATAGCATTGTTAAACCACTTGGTGTTTTTTCCCCAAAAAAAACTTATTTGGATGCTGTTTTTTTTTTTTTTTCTTTTTTTTTCCCTTTTTTTTAAAATAGGGTTTTGTCCTTGCCTGACCTTTTACCTGCCCCCCAAAAATATAAAATGTTATTTTAATTTAGAAATCAAATGCATAATTATTTTTAAAAAATCTGTGTATTTAAGTCAAAATGCATGAAGTGAATGTTTTGCTTTAGGGTTCGGAGTCCGCCGTTCTCCCGGCTCACTCCCCGGACACCACGCCAAATTCACTTTTATATTTTTACATTTTATTAGTGAGGAAAGTGTGAACTCTTGAATTGCAATTTAAATGCTTATAAATAATGAATTCAAATGTGTAAATTGATGAACAAATGTAAAAAATTCTAATAAAAATACAAATGATTCTAAAATAATAATTCAAATAAATTCCAAAATAAACATAAA
>JAUCNO010000548.1:6749467-6778552 GCA_032353835.1 Enteromius viviparus | reverse complement strand
GGTAGTATCACGCAATTTTCGGTAATTACGTGATACTAACACGGAATTATGCATTAAGAGTTCGTGGTTATTTCACGCAATTCTGTGAGATCAGGTTGGTTTAAATGCATTATTCAAGGTATAGTTCACCCCAAAATAAAAATTCTGTCAGTAATTGTTGTTCCAAAGCCGTAAGACCTTACAAGTTCAATGCCCAGAAAGATGAGGACATTGTTAAAATAGTCCATGTGACATCAGTGGTTCAAACTCAATGTTACGAAGCTAAGAATAGTGGCTGAGCATATTAAAAACAATCTTACTGACCCGATGACTAGATGTTTTCAAAAAGTAACACAACCCTCTTTTGGAAGACTGTCATGGTTTAATTGTTGAGCACAGACAAATCTTGTAGTTATGGTCTACTACAGTACTCCCAGCTCAAGTCTTAGCTTGAATAGAGTATCAGTGTCTGGTTTTCCAATATACTTTATTTTTCTGTGACAAGTAGGAATGTGTTGAAAAAGACTGCATTAACACAGTCCTACTGCCTGCAGCGAGGTCAATGAGGGCAGTGTGTTTGATTGAGGCTGTGTGAAAGTTTATGCCTGTTTCTTCCTGAGTCTAAGTCCGTCATTCAAGTAGTGAGGCTTCACATAGTTGGCTGTGGCACTGTTTGCTTATGTCTGTTTGACTTCTGGCTATTGGAGCCAGTCTCTATGTGTGTGTGTGTGATGGGGGTGGGGGGGTACAAGAAATGCTCAACGTGCTTTAGTGTGTTTGGCTACTCTGTCTGGAGGAACTAAATAAGTGAAAGTGCTCAAGCAAGCTTTGGCGAACTCCTTTTTTGGTTTACCGCCCTTCAAACAAATATCCTCGCTGCGAACAGATACAGCATCACCCGCAGATACATAAACTCAATGACGGCACTCCAGAGCTTCACAGGAAATCAGAACAGCGTTGTGGCCATTGTTTGGATATGGTTTCCCATAGTTGTGAGCACATGTCTGAGCTGTGGTCAGTTTGCAAAGCAAACAGTTCTGCGAAATTAGGAGATTAAGTCCAAATTGCTTTTTTATGGGAAGGAATTGTGAGGAGGCTCTTGTGCCGTGTGATTGTGAATTAATGGGATTACTCTACAGATGCAGATGTTTGACCGCTAAACTCGCCGTTCACAGACAGGAGATTAATTTCATTCAGAAAAACAGCTGCGGTTATGCAAATGAGGCAGCTCTTGCACAAAGTGGTTAGCCAGACAAAAATGTCTGCCCACGAGCTGAATTCCTTCCTTTTTTGTTACAGAAATGGCACTGTGTGGAGGAGGTCAGTGGGAAGTGGCGTTTGCAGAAGTGTAAGGGCGCTCTGAAGGAAGGATCCAAGAAGAGGGCGAGGAGTCTGCGCTCTAGAAGCTATGACAGCCACGAGAAAGACTGCCACTGTGGAGACCGGCCTTACAAAACAGCCAAGGCAGCGCGGCGGGCACAGAGACAGTTCACTCAGAGCAGTAATCCACGTAAGTATATGCTCTCAAACGAGGGTAGACAGAGTTTGAGGAAGGGGTCTATTCATGGCTGTATAGACAAACAAGGGACATTTTAGACTAGGACTGAAAGTCAGTTGTTGCCACCCTACTGATTTAATGATCTAACCTAGGACTGATTAATTAGCAAATCAATAGAGAGGAAAGACGCAAAACTTTTGAGTCACTGTGAAGAATCAGACTCTTCACTATTAAAGCTCTGAACATTGAAACGGTGTCTTGACAAGCTACAAACTTCTTATGTCTGAAGTTGAACTAGTTAGCCACCCTAGAACTAAATAAAAAATAGACTTCTTTTAAATTTAGGATTAAATGTTTTTAATGTATTTATTTTAAATTTGATTAAAATACATTAGAAACAGTAAAATGATGACTAATATTATTACAATTTAAAATAATGGAATTTATTTCTCAAATTTAGACATAATGGCTAAATGTTTCGGGCTAAATGTTTTAATTAAAAAGAAATAAATAAATTAATTATATTTCTATCTATATTTCTATATCTATATCTATATATATATATCTATATATATAACTGTTTCATACACAAACTGCCTAAATGAAAGTAGCTGTTATATTGCTGAAAATGTTGTTTAATTACTTGTAATTAATTGTTTTCTGCACTTCAACCATTGTGAAATAACTATTAAAATATTAAAATATTTTAAAATAAAAATATACTTAATATATATTTTTGGTGCCATCTACTGGTGATAAGCTGAAGTGGCATATTTTTTAAAATATATTAGCCTGGAGGAAATTTTATGAGCTCTAGCAATATGTATATAAATATTTAACTATGACATATAAATATTTAAGTATGTCTAGCTGACACTGATGTCTTCCCTCAGGCTTCAGACCCCGCTTTGTTCACACTCGGCCGGCCAGATCCCTGTCAGTGGAGTTTGAGGGTGAAATCTATGATGTGGACCTGCAGGCAGATGACAAAACCCCCCTTGAGCCTCGACAGATCAGCAAACGCCAACAGGAACCCGTGGGAGTTTTTGATTCGGGCTTCGGCTTGGAGTCCGATGACGGATCGGAGGAGATGCAGTCAGATGACACTAATGCTGTGGGATACCCCAATTCTCTTAAAGTCACACATAAGTAAGAATTCCCAACCTTAGGTCACCTAAACTGAGTTCAGTATTACTGTATGTACTGTAAAGGGAGTTTTGCTCATTTGTTGTTCATTTTACCTTGGAATCACAGGTGTTTCATATTAATGAATGACACGGTTCGATGTGAAAGAGAGATTTACCAGTCCTCCAGAGCGTGGAAAGACCACAAGAACTTTGTGGACCAAGAGGTGAGACCCACTGTCCTGTACTATCTTTTAAGATTACAGCTGTTCGAACCACATGATGCTCATTTTACACACTTGTCCCGTAGATCGAACTGCTCCAGGATAAAATGAAGAAACTGCGTGAGGTTAGAGGCCATTTAAAGAGGAGGAGACCAGATGAGTGTGACTGTGGAAAGAAGAGGTCAGTTGACATTTATCTCTGTTAGGCAATTCCTTGTTGGATGATGATAACTGGATCAGTTTGAGGCAAATCTGAGCAAGCAATGATTGGTCATCACTCCACTGCTCATCTCTCTTGTTTTATTTCTCTATATACACTGCTATTCAAAATGTTGGCCTCTGTAGGATTTTTAAGATACTAAATATACTTTAAGATACGTAATAGTGCAATAAAATGATTAATAGAACTGATTTTATATTATTACACAAAAATCTGTTTTCACAGCTTCCTCAAAAATAAGCAACACGACTTTTTATGATGCAAATATAATGCATTTATGATGCAAAATGTTTATTCAGCACCAAATTAGCATAGTAGAATGATAATATGACACTGAAGACTAAAATAATGGCTGCAGAAAATACAGCTTTGTCATCACATGAATAAATGGGACCCAGGACCACAAACATTGTATGGGTGAAAATGATTGACTTTTCTTTTATGCAAAAAATTATTAGGACATTAAGCAAAGATCATGTTCCATGAAGATATTTTGTTCCTACTGTAAATATAAAACAGATTCTCAAATGGTTATAGCTCAACCAAATATTGTCCTAACCACCATATATCAATGGAATGCTGATTTATTCAGCTTTCTGATGATTTGATGAAAAATTTCCACTTATGTTTTTTTATTAAAGTAAACTGTTGAATGGTAGTGTAAAGTAGGTTAGGTATTGTCCTTAATAACACACTGATTTTCTCAATCCTGCTTAAATAAATCAATCATTTTAAATCTAAACGGCAGTATTTTGTGAATCAGACTGAGTTTGTTAAAGACCTTTTTAGAAATTCCAGCTGGACTCATTGAATTGAGTACTGTTCTCTCCTTATTACAACCAGCTACTTTAGCAAAGAGAGACAGCAGAAAAACAAACCCGAAAGATTGAAGAATAGGAATGACCATCTCCATCCCTTTAAGTGAGTGCTTCTTGTGTGTGTACGTGTGTCCGTGCCTCGTCAACTTGTCTGGCGTCTGTAGTATCCTGTTGGATTTGTGTCCCAATACATGTCTAAAACACTTTGTTGACTGTGTAGTACATTGACAATAATGCCACTCAATTCAAAGAATTTTGTATACAAAATAATGTGAATTATGTTTAATTCAGCAAATCTGGTAGAAGAGCGTAATTGAATCCAACAGTTCTTATTTCATCCCGTTAAAATGTGAATTTTTTGCAAGCATGCATATGTAGGCTGCATGTTGTTTTTTCAGCCCATGGGTCACGGTTCTGATGGGGTCATTCAATTTAGAGCCCCTTTTCATAAGCATTTCTACCCATAAACATAAAAATTAATTTAAAGTGCATCAACACATCATTACAATTTCCAACATATTATGAAACACTCTGGTCTGAAAATAGGACAAGAATCCTGTGGTTTTTAGGGGAGGTGGTGTGTACCCAATCCTTACCCTTTCTCATGACCTCTGACCCCATCTATATGCAGAGCTGGCTGGTTTGACTCCCTCATCATTGTGTTATTCATCAGGGATGGAATTCTCTTTCACCATGGCACTAATAGTCTCATTTATTTATGCCAACAGAGAGGCCTTGCAGGAAGTGGACAGCAAAACTCAGCTCTACAATGAGATCCGCCGCAGGAAGAAAGAGAGGAAGGAGAGGAAGAGGCAAAAGAAGGGTGATGACTGCAGTCTTCCTGGCCTCACCTGCTTTACGCATAATAATGACCACTGGCAGACTGCCCCCTTCTGGAACTGTAAGGAATTGTTCATTGACTTTGCTACTGGTATTGACTTTTTTTTATACTAAATACATTGACAAAAAATGATCTTTTCTATAGTGGGTGGCTTCTGTGCCTGCACAAGCTCTAACAACAACACATACTGGTGTCTGAGAACTATAAATGAAACTCACAACACACTCTTCTGCGAATTTGCCACTGGTTTCCTGGAATATTTTGATCTAAACAGTGACCCATACCAGGTGAGGATGTTTTCAGTAGTATTTTAATTGAAAATTTGAAAAAGTCTGAGATGTGGGGATGTATGTTCAATTTTGATCCCTCTTTTTTCGTTTAAATGTCTTAGAAGGCCATAATTAAAAAAAAAACTGTAAGATAATAGCATGCTCTTACAGGAAGAAGAGTCATTATCTATAATTACAGCACTTACAATAGCTGACTCAATAAGTGTATGCACGTCCTGATTTTGCAACGTACTTTGTTGGCCTTGGGATAATATTTTAATGCCAAAATCTAGTCTGGACCATATCTCTACACCTAAATCTACCCTTACCCATGACTAATGCCTAAAATCATATTTAATGATAGATAATTGACACTAATGTACAAGCACCAAACACTGATTGTAAGCCTAAACTTAACAAAAACTGTAAACTGTTTCTTCAAATCTGATTGGTTAATCACAATGTTGTCCCAGGGTCAACAGAGTTGTTGATCCAGGAACATCTTGCACTTGGCAAAAACAGGTAACGTTAAGTGTATATTATGTTTTGCAGTTAACCAACGCAGTTTATACAGTGGAGAGGGATGTTTTGAGCCAACTGCATTCACAGCTGATGGAAATGAGGAGCTGTCAGGGCCACAAGCAGTGCAACCCGAGGCCTAAAGGTTTAGATGCAGGTAAAACTCCTGTCCGGTCTCTGCAGCACCTTTTCTGTGTGAAATGAGGGATTATACATGCCAGCACACCTTTATTTTTTTGCTTCTGAGATGTTTTTAACATCAAGATATGGAGGTTTCAAATACATCTCTGCTGAAAAACCAGATTAAACCACCCTAACTGGTTTATTGGTCTACTAGTCTTCAGATGGTCTCCCAACCTGACCATCTTGAGTGCCTAAAACACTTTTAAAACCAACCAACAGACCAGCTTAGGCTGGTTTAGACTTTCTTCAGCAGGTATTTACCGTGAGAAATGGCATGGTTTAATAGAGGGTGATGCACGCTTTTTTTAGCCAATACTTCATTGTCCAAGTTGAGAGGAAAGTAGTCAATATTTAACAAAACTTGGTCTAGCATGGATTACTTTGACACGGGGTGATGCATGCCATGTGGCACAATATCTAATGGTGGATGATGGATTGGTCACTGAGTTCGGTTTCTCTCTAAACTGTCTGCTCATCTCGTTTTTTTCCATTAATATTTTCCATTTTATTCCCTCACCAGGGGACTATTATATTCCAGCAGCCTAGCAATCACATCATCTTTTTGCATTTTTTTTTCTGTTCCTAGTGAATGCCAGACTAGATGAGCTCCTGTGAAAGAGATGCTTTTATGTTTGTGGCTGTTTATGTACTTTTGTGTAACTTTGAAATTCTAAAATGATAAACTTATATATTGACACACATTCATCTCTGAGTGTTTTTTAATATTCAGTTGAATTGTGGTTTCTAGCGGGATTATTTTCGATTCATTACTGGGAAGGAAGAAGTTTCTGTAACATCGGGTATTTGGCAATTTAAAACCTGCTGTGGCCAGGACCATTGAGATTTTCACTGTTCTGAAAACCGTTTATAATTTTCTTGGAGGGGAGACTGACTCATCATAATGAAAAAATGAAAAAACAGTTATATAAAGGCTTTTGTATTATTAAATATTTTGATTTATACAAGTTGTCATAGCTTTTCAACAACTAAATCAATAGTGAGGTCAGCACCTGTGTTTCAGAGGCAAAAACAATGGTTTTGGTTTTTAATAAAATCAGTTTGCCCAAAAATAATTTCAGCATGTTCTCATGCTCATGTCATTCCAGATCTGTATGACTGACTCTCTTCCATGCAAAGTGAATGTCCAAAGCACCAAGTCTTCTGAAATCATACATTTATCAGATTTTTTTTTTCCCTCACACAAAACTGTAATATGATTTCAGATTACTTGAAAGATAGCATCTAATGGACCGCTTGTAGTTTTTAGATATTTAGTTTTTAGTTACAATTCACTTTTATTTTATGGAAAAGAGCAGCATGAACATTCTGTTAAATTTCTACTTTTGTCTTCGATGTAAGAAAAGTTTCGATGTGAACACACACATCCATGCATGAATAGATGAGAAATTGAGGAATGAAGACACATAATAAAAATAGGATTTATCACTTAGTGATGTACAAAAATAGGTGCATGTTAATGCATATTAGTCTGCATGTTGACATATTCTCATGTTGTTTGGGACCTTAAGTCATGCAACACTGTTAACAATGTCATCGTATAACCTTCATTCCATTCTTAACACTACACTTACCATCTTTTTCTTCAGGACCATTCGAGGACTTACCTTTATATGTCTTTCACATCCTCATTCCTTTGTGTCTTTAATCTAACAAAACCTCTCCTCAGGAGCTGGGGGTTATGCATGAAGAACTTCAATGTGATTTTTTTTTCTTTCTTTTTTTTTTATTACAATAGACATTTAACATTTGAAATTCTTTTATTCTCCTGATCAGGAAGTAAAGATGGAGGAAGCTATGATCAACACAGGTATCCACACTTTTTGAATCCCTCATTGGCTTTTGAAATAACTGCATGGGCAGCTTGTTTCCACTAATATGCCATGTTTCATTGAGCTAAGTGTGTGGTTGCATGCTGGGTTGAGCTAACAATTCAAGTATATTTAAAAATCACATGAACATTAATATTTAAAACGTCTTAGAAAGTATTAAAATGAAAAGATCATTCCTCTAATTTTAACTCGTAATGCATTGCTTGTTGTTTTTATGCATTTTATGTATTCCTAAACTCAAAATTTTACATCCAAGTCTATTCATAAACATCATTTAGTGAGGACTTCTAAGCCCACAGAACATCAATATTTCAGACGTTTTCTTACATTTTTCTCATTCACGCCTATCTTGACATCTGTTTTTTGGCTTACCTGCTTACCAGGCAACAGCAGCATCGAAAATGGTCAAAGTTGAGGAGGCCAAGCCTTTCATTCCTGTGAGTCTTTAAGACCATGTAAACACATTTCTGTTCTCATTCCACTCTCAAGTAGTTCTCCAAACTGCACACCAACATCTCCATAGACCCAGAGTTGAGTGGCAGTTCTGGTTCAGTGCGGCCCATGTCTCCTAGGCCATCAGTTACTGCCTGACCCGCTCTGGGAATGCTCATTTCATTCTCTCGCACAACTTTAACACGCTTTTGTTTTTGCAGTATTTCATTTTCTACCTCTCGCCCACCCCTTTCAGCCTCATATTTAGTTTTTTTTGGGTTGCTGATTTCTTGGTTCCAGGATTTTCCATCTTTTCAGTCTCTGGTTGGATGTTTCATTTTGGTTTGAACCTCATTGCACAGTTTTTCAGTCTGTCTGCGCAATCATTATTTATGATGTATTGGTTTTGGGTGTCTGTTTGGAGGGAAATTCGTGGCCTTGATCTGCATTCCCACTGCTTTACTGCTTCAGAATAGAGCTTTTCTATTGGTCTAAAAAAGCACTGCAGTGGTGTTTGAGGCACTAATTCAAGACCCCTCGGCACAAGTAGGCCGGGAATAACTGCATGTTTTAGACTCATTCTAAAGCAAATGCTTTTCTGTGCAACAATCATCAACCCTTACTGATATCTCTCATTTCCCCCCCTCTCCCATTTCCCAGAACACAACCAGCCTGGGACGTCCACAAAGGTTAAGCTGCCCAATTTTACAGAGGACATCGACTGGCAAGGACTGGCAGATTTGTACAGCGTAAACGAGAGTCTGTACGAACACAGACGCAACTACAGTCCCGACCTGAATGACTGGATGAACTTTTGGAAGGATGTAGATAGTATGTTTGCACTGCTGAGAAATTTAAAGACACTCAACCAAACCGATAAGCTTGACCCCCTGGCTGAGCTGGGCTCCGGGGTCCTGGAGGAGGCCAGCGGTGCTGGATTCCCAATCCAAAAGGAACGGCTCCCGATTCCTGTCACCGAAAGTCCGACCCCCAAAACTCTTCAAAAGAGCCATTTAAAGTCTCTTAATGAACTCCCAGAAGGTCGCCCAGCAAAACCAAGCATGCTTCCCAGGGGAGACACCTGGGTTCAACAGGTGGAAAACGAGTTGGACAATGATGGAATGACGTTTAGCGGCAACGGCGTTACTGAACTGGAGACCCGCCATGACTTTTTGCTGCGCAACTCAATAAATCTGGATACCCACCTGCAGGAAGAGGGGGACGACATTTTTCAGGCCCAGGGTTACCTTCCCATCTCTTCGCAGCCAGCCAGACCCCCAGAGCCCGCTGGAGAAACTCCTCCAGCCCGGAGTGACACCCCACAGGAGAAGTGGAATGAAAGTGTCAAGCCTTTTACCCACGAGCCCAGGGACCTTCGGGACTCGGAGGGTAGTGCCTCGGGACCAACCCCTTTTGAGAAAGGACTGCTGCCATGCACTGTGAAGCCAGCCAACTCAGAGACACTAACCCCATGGAGCATGGACTGCTCTCCTGTATAATCCAATGAATTATTTTATTTTTTACAGGTGCTTCCATTTATTAGAATCAGTGTTATGTATTTTGTAAAAAAAAAAATTATATATATATATATATATAAAAATGTAGAGGTAAAGTATCAGATGCATTTTAAATGTTGGGTTTGGTTTTAAATCTCAAGTAGGAAAACACCATCAAAGTAAGGTTTTAATATATTTTTAATTAAGAAACAGGTTGAAATGGTGTAACCTTCACATTGGGACATTTACAAGCTGGCTAATTTGTTTGAATTTGTACGACCTCACTCATACAAACGATTTTTCTAAATCGTACTAAACTTACGAATTTATGTAAATAACCTACACCTATGTAGACAATTCTGACGAGTGAGGTCACACAAATTAGCAGCTTGTAAAAAATATGTCCATATTGGTCGTGACATAGCGTTGAATAACCACATACAGGTTGTTTCCCCATATATTTGATGCACTTTTTTCATGTTTCTCAGCCTCTGCAGCCTCTTTGAACAACTGTTGACACTCAACACAAGTCGTTTTTTGTTGGATTCGCATTCGTAATTGAGTATCATTGGTGTTTTCTTTGATGTTTACTTCAGCTTGTTAGGTTCGGTTCACTGTTTACACTTTAAAACACTGCTTGAACATGTTTTATACACTTGGATTGTGGGTTCAATGGTTTGACTTGTTGGTGAAATAGTTCTCTCGCAAATTTTGTTTAGTTCAGCTGCATTCAGTCCATTTAATGTAAGATGGGCATTCACCATAAGTGCTTTAATCATGGTTGACTCTAACATTTTCACTAACTTACAAAAAGTTATTCCTTTAAATTAGCTTGTTTCATTTGTGAAGAATGTGAGATGGGCATTTATTCAGAGTTTTCTGACCATTTTCGTCCTGTCTTTTTAGAATTGCGATGTCTAAATTCATTTATGAAGTAAAAAATTTTTGAATATGAGATGACCTGCCAAATTTACAAATATTACATTACTTTTTTTAACCAGTGGTGTTAAAACAATTCTGGCTTCTGGAAAGCCAAGAAGCTGTTTTGAAATAAAAATCTGCCAAACATTTGTTTCACCTACATTGTGCCTCTAACTTTTCATTGATGAACTGAATTGTACAATTTCATTAAAATTTACTTTTTTTTTTTAATTATGACACCTACGGTACACTGCAACTGAAAATACATGTACTGCAAAGTAAAGATTTTTACAGTTCATGTTATCTAGTGTCATTTGGGTGTAGAAGATGCAATTCTGCCTTCCAGGGTCAGAAAATAGGTTCATATCTTTTACTCATCTTATGAAGAATATGCTCTTTATTTCATACTTGTGGAATTTATGTGATTAGTTTGATCACTTCTACATAAACATTGTTTTCTATATCTCCACATGCGGTTTATTTTAGTCCATGTCCTGGGCTGAGTGCTTTGAATAAACAGTCAAGCCATTGGTAACATTCTGCCAAAAAGTTCTGAGCAGGCTGTCTTGGCATGACTCTATCAATGCCATTCATTTTTCTTCAAGTTTACTCTATAAATATATGCACTTCAGAAAGGCTGCAGAAACCAGTTTTATTTACTTTTATTTAAGAAACATTTGTCAGGTTTGGCAACAATGCAATTAAGTTACAGTAGCATTGGATTAATTTATTAACTTTATTATAGTGTTTAAATTGTGTGTTAATAGGATAAATAGTTCAAATCGCTTGACACTTTTTTAACGTGCTTAATTAAAGTTCAAAGTTGCATGTTTGCAGACATTACAGTTTTAAATATTATGCATTAGATTTACGATTATAACGTGATCTGTTTTTCGTTTATTATAAACAATGCATTACTACAGTGTAATTTTACAGCAGAAATAGTCTACCACTAGAGGGTAGGTTTTTTCTATGTTATAAAAAAATATTTAAGGATTCAAATTAATCACAAAGTAATCGTAAAATTTTGTTGTTTATTTGAAATAGAAGTATTTAATTTGCAGCAAGCTGCAGTTTATTTATTTTTGTTTTGTAATAGACGCATATGACCACCAGGTGGAGTTACTGTACTCATTTCACCAGTGTATGTATGAGTACATCTTAAGAGAGATGCGGGAAAGTAATTACGGGTGTTCTTACTGAAGGAGACAAGACTGAGACATGACTCAAAGCAAAAACTTCCAGCATTGAACTATGCATTTGTTGCAACTTTTGTTTCATTTGAAGACGATCAACATGCTTGTCTCAGACTTTCATTGGACACTTCATCAGCTGCCAGATACACGTTTTTAGACTTTGTTTTTTGTGGAGTAAGCTGCTGGCTGACACTAATAAAATCTGCCCGAAGACATGGTTCAATGGTCATTTGGACACCTGGATGAGAGTGACTCCATTAAGACCAGCAGATCAGGTTTTACCTTTTGTCAGTTTTTTTTTTTTTTTTGATGATGATAACGAAGTTGTCATATGAAGAAGCTACAGTTGCACAGCACAGGCTGTGTATTTTTAAAACATTTAAAACCTTTATATTTTCATGGAAATTTAAAAAGTCTACATAATACTACTACTGCAACTGCACACAATACACGGTCAAAAACATTGTAAATATAGTAAACATTTTAATTGACCGAAAGTGACAGTAAAGACAAAAGTTCTTTTAAATATTCTATTTGGTAAAGAATTCTGAAGAAATCAGTTTTTTACATTTAAATACATTCTTAAACTTTATTTAATTTTTTTGTTTATCGTTGTTTTATCATATTTTAGGTAGCTGCAAAATTGAACACGTAGCTCACGTTTAAATTATAGGCTAATTATACTGTTTATTAAACGCGTTTAGATAACGTTATTGTTGTTTTGTTAGTTTAGTTATTTTTAGAATTATTTGACCATTTTTATGACTATTCAGTGGCCACTTGCATTGTGACCATTATTGGGGCATGTGGTCACAAAATAAACTTTTATTAGGCCTAACAATTAATGAAACAATTAATAAACACTTATTTCATCTAAACATCATGAATTATGGATTATAAAGGTCAAGAAATAGGGATAAGATAGTTTTAAAAAACAAATGTAAAACATCCCTCACAAAGGGAAATAAGCCTACATTTCCCAGCATGCACTCGGAGGGCTCCGTCAGCCCCTTCATCAAATCCGCAATCTCATTCACTCACTGTCCGTGTCGAGGACAACAACTCGCTACCTCTGCCTCTATCTCCCCCTGTAAGTAAACTATTCTTTATTCACTTCACTATTCATTATTATTGCTATGTCTCGTTGTTTTAACAAGAGCTTAGAGTCGAGCTGTAAACGAATTCAAAGAAAGGATCAGTATTTGGACTGACAGTATATTGTACTATACTTACACTTATGTATAAAGTCGTGACTTCGTAAACGTTAGGTGGGGAATAAGTTGTATTGGCTAAACAAAGAGTTGAAGCAGGTTGACACGGTTGTTAATTGTCCTCACAGTGTTTTATCAGTGGTCCGTCGCACGTGAACTGTTATTCTTTGTCTTGCGCGAGCACTAATCTACCAGACAACAGCTCGACTAAACTAAACAACTGACAGGATCTCTACGCTCTTTGTACTCCTTCTTGAACAGCTAGTAAACAAATATTAATACTAGTTTGTCTTTATTTCCATTGTCTTTAGGATTCTGACTCACTGAACTACAAAGAATCATTTCAGCACCATGACCAGAGATCATATCATTCAATGTGTGCTTAAATGAGATGAATATTTTTTTTTGCTGCTATGCTTATGAAAGAGAAGAAACTGATACAACAGTTGAACTATTATATAGTATATCAAATGTATAATATATGACCAAGTTATGACTTATAAGAATGAGGAATAAGAAAATGATCTGTTGGAGAGCTATACAGAGTGATCATGGTTGGAAATCTAATCTGTAGAATAACTCCTGTAAACTTTAATTTATAATCTTAGTATAATCTGCTTGCATTGACTGCACAAAGCCAAAATGACTTCATCCTATAACGATGAGACTAGGAGTGAAATATCTGAATCTCTGGAAGTCTGTGACTTCCAGGGACAGTACGGCGATCCGGGTGGTTACTACAAATCCAAAAGTTTGCCCGTTCTTAACGGAGAGTGTCCTACCATTAATGAGTCATTGGAACCGAGGCTTGTCAGTACAACGCAGGCTTTAGTAAATACCACCTTGCCGTTCAATGAGCTGCAGCAGAAAGGAGACCTGAGTGAACTGGATTCACCCACCAGGACAGATTTCTCCCCTTCCATGTCCAGTATGGTGGGTCTCAGCAGCTCTATGAGAACTGAATCCAACCGAGCAGGTGGCAAAAAAATAGGCTTTTCCTTGGCAAGATTCATCCGCTTTCCTGTGAGGAAGTACGTAAGGGTGATTCTGTCAGACTCTAGGTGTTTTCTGTTCTGTATGTGTTACCTGACGTTCATCCAGTCGTTGATGGTCTCTGGCTACCTTAGTAGTGTCATCACCACTATAGAAAAGAGATACAGTCTTAGAAGTTCAGAATCAGGACTGCTGGTTAGCTGCTTTGACATTGGAAGTCTTCTGGTGGTGGTTTTCATCAGTTATTTCGGGGGTCGAGGCCAGAGGCCACGCTGGCTGGCGGTAGGAGGGGTGTTCATTGCCATGGGAGCAGCTCTGTTCTCCCTTCCGCATTTCATCTCTCCACCCTATCAAATCCAAGAGGTCAATTCATCCACGGGGAACGAGGGCCTGTGCTCGACTGGGAATGGGAGCAGGAGGGATGCTCTGGATGTGTCATATTGTCCAAGGGACCAAGAGGGCAACGATCACTCCATATATGTTGCCCTGTTCGTCTGCGCCCAGGTCCTGGTGGGCATGGGATCCACTCCTATCTACACGCTGGGACCAACGTACCTGGATGATAACGTGAAGAAGGAGAACGCTTCCCTCTACCTTGGTAAGAAACGTCTTTGTACTTTTGTGTCATTATCTCCTTACTTTTATGTTTCTATTTTTGCTTTTTTTGATGAAAGTGTGACCTTTCTAATTTCTAATATCACTGTTAACAGTGTCATAATGTTTATATATATATATATATATATATTTTTTTTTTTTAAGTATTTATTTTATAGAAATTATTGCCATTTATATTCATAAACATATAGATACATATGTAAACAAATATGTGATTTGACATATGTGATTATTATAAATATCTATACATATAACTGTATAAATTTCAAACATACACACTAGATGTTTTATTATTTTATGTAAAAAAATAAATAATACATAAATATATATATTTATAGTTAGTAATATATCAATATAGCACTAAATACATAATGTATACACATAATTATTTAAATTTTTATTGAATTAAGTAATTGAAATAATACATATAGAATACAATATATACAAATATTTGTATATTGTACATTTAAAATAAATGTATAAAAAAAGAAATATAATAATATAATAATAAAAAATATAATAATAATATATAAATATAGTTTTAGTTATATAGTTTGTGATACATAAATAATTTATTAGATTTATAAATTAGTAAACATAATATATGTGATGGTGTATAAGAAATGTGGTTTTTATTTTTTTTATTAATTCATTTAATACAAACAGACTACAATATATACACACAATTTGTGTGTATATGTTGTATATTTTAAAGAAATTGATAGAATTTATAAATATATTATATTACAAAAATCTTTAGAAAGAAAATCTGGCAGCACCAGAGGTCATTGCAAGTCGAGGGGGTATAATAGATGATCACATGACCCTTGTTCTTTCCTCTGTCATATAAAGCATGCTGACGAATTTGTATGAAGTCTCTTTGGGTGCACTTTTGTTGAGAAACCTTTCCATACTTGAAAAAGGTGACATCAGTGTTAAATAATCTTGGTTTTAATTAGCACTTTGCTATTATCAACATGTTAAGTCATAGCCATGGTAACTATCAAAATACGAAGCATGCTGGGAGTGTGCATAGTGACAGGTTTTGAGAAAACACAGCTGCTTTAGTTGTATGATTGATTGGGAAAGACCAGCGATTTAAAATTTTGTAGAAACCCTTTATCTACAGCTTGGTGAGTAAGTGGGGCAGTGATGGACCCTCTGTCTGGGACAACACCCGTCTGACTATAACCCCCAGCTGTATACACTCCCAGACAGCATCTTTTAAAGAAGCACAGCACTGATGCAGAAACAGGCTTTGATGGGTGATAATGCTTTAGTGAACATGCACACGCAGTCTTTGGAAGAAAGAGCCCCATTTAAAAGCACATATGCTGCTGCCTTAAAGTCTATGTATTGATCATCGCTTACACCTGAAGCTGGTTCAGTGAGCTTGATATGACTGAGAGCAACAGACACAAAGGAACTGGCTTCTCTATATTCTGAATGCCTGAGGTTTTTCTTCTCCCTTGAAACTTCACGGCTAGAATGTTATGTTGATATCTGAAAACAGAATATAAACCCTAAAGAGCTTTTTTTCTTGTATTGTGGTTTCTTTCCTTATCATGGATGAAGCATTAAATGGGTTGATTAGGATTATAATAATGCAGTTGTATTTAAATGTTGATAATGCTATAATTGCAATACCTTGTGCTTTTCATTCTGTATGATATTGTTGTTAAAAATAGCTCAATATTTATAAGAAGTACATACATCAGACTTTTGGTTGAGTTTTGATTCACAGACTTCAACTAACATGCAGCTAAAAATAATATGAATCATAAAACGAACTATTTATTGTGTCAAAATTTTTGCCTACTTTCTTTCTGGCATCTCCCCGTTCCAATTATTTCAAACCCCATCACAATTTGTGTAAAACACTTGGGGCAAGAAAAGGCAAATTGAAATCTGCCATTAGTTTAAAGCACTTGAATGCTTGCTTCGTTCTCAGCACTTGATTAAGCTGTGCATGCATTCTGTTAGCATCCGATATGCACACCTCTGTGCTCTTCACAGGTGGTTCTGACAGGGTTCAAAACATGCATCCTATAATTTGCTTTCTTTAATATGGTGCCTGAGTTTGTTGCCTGCATTATGAAAACATTTACATACCCCCAAATCAGATTCATTTTAATGAGCTGATGTAAACCAAAGTCCATTGTGTTTCCTCTTTCTGACACACGTTCGCATACTAAAACTGACCCTTGTTCAGTTATCAGTGACACTTACATGAAGAATAACCGTCTTAAACCGCTTTACTTAAATGAAAGAAATATATAAATATTGGTGAATGTAAATTATTTTAATAATGGCCGATAGTCGATATAAAAGGAAGCTAATTTTCATCGCTGAAAAAAAAAATGCAAAAAGCTAATTGTGACTTTTTCTCACAATTTTGACTTTTTTTTTCGCAATTGTAAGTTTACATCTCGTAATTCTGAGAACTGCCTGATACAAACCCACAATTGAGTTAATAAGGCATAATTTATATACTCGCAGTTGCATAATAAAAACTAACAGATGCAAATTCTAAAGTCAGAATTGGGAGATGTCAATTGGAAACTGAGTTTTTCACTGAATTACGTGAAATAAGCTCGCAATTACAATTACTAACTAATAAAGTAAATTTTTTCAGAATTATGATTTAAACCGTTGTAAGTTACATAGTCAGAATTTAACAAGTTTATATTACACTTTTGACTTTATATCTCACAATTCTGATTTTTTTTTATTTAGTGCTAATATGACTATTATATACATTCCAGGTCAAAGTAATCTTTGCAAGAAAATTCATTTATATATATATATATATATATATATATATATATATATAAAATCATATTTTTCTTTTCAAATAAGAATGCTAACAGATTTGGAATGACATGAAGCTGCACAAATAAAGACAAAACTGAAATTTTATGCTTGAACTATTCCTTTAATGATCTTGTTTTTCATTTGAACAATGGACAGGACTTTGGCCCCCAATTGACAGCTTGCAATTTCCTCTTAGGTACCAATTCATTAATGAAGTGGGGCCCAGGTGTTTATCTGGCTGATTTACAACGATTTTCGTAGCATGGTGCTTGTGGCTTATAGACAGCAGTCAACCCGAGGGGGTCATGTTTTGATAGGATTGTCCCTGTGCACTTCAGTGTGTGTCTCTATTGTAGTTTGTTGCCAAATGCAGAATAAAGTAATAATAGTTTAGTAGCAGCTCTGTTACTTTTAGCTCTGACACTGTAATAACTAAGGGCCTGCATTATTTATTTTTTGACTGTTGCGCGTTTTGTCAGAGATAGTTGATTATAATGCACTGACGGCTCCCTGGTGGATGAGCAGTTTTATTTGCGGTAGTAATTGAGGAATACTGCGAGATGGATGGAGGCTGTGTTAAATTGCTGTGCACAATATGAGGACGCCCTGTGTAAACACACCTACTCTGTCAGCCTGCTTCTGTTAAATTTAGAAGGGGTGACAGCTGCTGCTTTTTGTGTGTGCGTATGTGAGAAGGAGAGAGACTTTGACTTTAATGGGTGTTTCTTTAACTAATGAAACTTATGGTCCCAGTGGGGTTTTAGCAAGTAATATTTGCAGAACATACTTTCCATACTTCCACTATTTTCATTTGTAAACCAGCACTGTCCAGTGGTCTATACATCGTGAATACTGAAAATTGTATTTTCTTGTTTTATTCACAACTTTCTAAGATCCTTCTGGTATGACAAAGTGCCTGAAGTTTTTTTACTGTAACAAATTGCCGTTTTCCCCTTTTGCGTGCTCAACGTTTCCTAAAACATTTACTGAGCTAAATACATCTGTCCTCTCTTGCTCCTGAGTTTAATATTTTCCTGCACACGCTCCATCCATTACGTGCGATCATGTTCCCAGGGCTGTGCTTGGGCTGTTGTGTGGCCTTACAAAACATTGGCACCCATGTCACGCTACTGACTTACAGAACAGCCACTTCCAAACTCGACCACATTAGAGTTACTCAGCAGATAGCCACAGAGCTTAATACCGCCCTCACTCACTGTTCCATACTTTCCCCCACATTTAAACACGTGATCGTCCTTGTGTATGTATCACATCACCGGGAATGAACTGTATAATTAGAAAGTCTTCTGTTTCAGTATATGCAAAATTGATTTTCTGCAGCAGTAGATTCTAATACTGGATGTTTCCAAGTCAGTGCATTACAGTGTTTGGTCTTTGGGTTGGGAAAGGTCACATGAAAACTGAATACCCAGTTTTTGTGTGTTATGAAACATTCGGCTTGTTTTGAGGTGCATTAGTACTGCTGCTCACAAACCCCAAATATCTAGTTTTAATATCTGGGATATGTGAATAATATATGATTTTGTGTTCGTATCAAATGACATAATAATGATACATTACCATTTTATGTGGCTTTAACATTATAAATGGGGTCATTACACCTATGTGCCTGTGAGCCGGCAGATTGGCTCTGACAGATGTCACATAGAGTTTAAAATGGGATCAGAGCACTTGTTATGGCGTTAATCGAAATTAGTGCCTGTCCGCAGGGGTTGCGAACAATGCATGTCAATTTGAGCAACTCAAATGAAACAACCTTATTCTCCAAATTAACCCTAATTGCAGATCCGGGACTGTCTCTGAATGACAGCAGGTTGAGCTAAATTATTACAGATCACTTTATTCATTGCTTTGACCCTGGGAGATTTAAAGCCTTCTGCCTTTGAAATGAAAATTGGCTGTTAAAAGTACAAGAGAATAGGATGAAGAGTTATTTCAAGTTTTGACTTTGGTTGTATTGTGCCTTGGTAGTCTTTTGTTGATGTGGAGTTTTACATCTCAGCATTTTGAGATTATGGCATTCTAGGTACAGGAATTGTCTTAAGCTTGTTTAAAGACAAGCCAAGAAATTACTTAACACTTAAAAAATGATTCTTGATGCTTGAGTGATTCTGACAGGATGTTCTTTGGTAGAAAAGCATGCATTTTTAAAGGGAAACTTCACCCAAAATTAAAAATCTGTCTCATGTAGTTTTAAACCTGCATGACTGAGAAACATTAAAGCTAAACTTCTGAAGCCCATGTTGTTTGTACTTTTTAAGGCACTTACAATGAATGCAATTTAATTTGAAGCTTCACCAAGGATACAGGAATATATGAATGCGAATATAATAAAAATATGAATCTTCTAAAGCCGTCTGTTTTTTGCTTTTCTGCTATTGTGACAAACCATTAAAGTTAAAGACAAACTTAGTTATTTAAGTTGTAGTTTATTGATAATCATCTCCTCCAATGAACTGTTAACAACTGTGACTGATTCACTGATTCTGAATCAACTGAATCAGTCTGTTTCATAGGCTATATCTGTTTAACTATTTTTTTTTATAGTTTTTGTTGGTCATATTAGTATTCAGCTTAAACATATTTTATTTCAGTTCATGAGTACACGCTTTCTCATTAATTGAATAAAATAGCAAATTTGGCGTGCTGTTCAGGGAGCAAGCTGGGGAAATGGTCGACTCCGAACCCTAGTGGTTTGAACCCTGGCTAGGGCAAGGGTTCGGTGTCCGGCTCGATCACCATTAATTCGTCCAGCGCTCCTCCCGAAAGTTTGTTATTTGCAAAACACGCACTTAGATGCCAATGCAGTGCATGGTGTTTATTGATTTATTTGCTGCAAAAAGCTGTTATATGTAGACTAAGAAAAAATTAAGTGCATTACATTTTAGGTTGGAAAGCTTCAGTCCCTATTCAGTACAACCACATGGAAAAAAGTGACCAGCACAGTCTTTGCACCGTTTCTGTTTGCATTCCTCAAACAGATTTCATATTTTGAGTGACCTCTTTAAGAAGTACATTTGCCCCTAGCTTCATGTGTACTGTGGGCATGTAAATATCTCCATAACAACACTGCTCTGAAAGACACCTATTGTCTTTGCTGACCCTGTTCTCAAAATACATCTTGTTCCTGCTTGTTGAAACGCCACAATATTCGGTTGGTAACCATATTAAACCTAAACGAGAGGAGAGAGAGATTATACAAAACCTCATGCCATGTCTGTTTTTTCACAGAACCCTGTTGTTTTGCTATAAATACATGGTAAGGTGATGATGTGCATTTGCTACGGCTTGTATCCCTTAATCACTCTTTGGCCTGTCTGGGATTTTAGATGTGACTTTGTCTTATCTAATGACCTTCTCTCAGGACATAAGGCTCTCTGTACCGCAGAATGTTTGCCACGTCTCAGTCCCAGCCCAGAAGCTATGGAAAAAGACCTTTTCAAAAATACTTAGCAATTTATTTATTCATAAAATATGCCTGTGCTGAGACTCATAGGTTGAAATTGTAAATCCAAGGTTTTGGTATTTAGAAACAATGTCAGAAATGGAGCATGAAAGGTCGTTTGTCTGTTTCGTGTGTGCTGAGTCATATTTTCCGTGTGCCAGTTTCCCATGCAGCAACAACACAAGCTTTTGACTCGCCGGTCTCAGTTATATATCTTAATTAGCCCAAATTCTCAATTCTTATGCTAATCTCATTTCGAAGACCTTGCCCCAGTTCAGAGCCGTAGATGTAACATCTGTTGCTCAGTCGATCTGGAGTGTTTTTGTAGACTGCCTGGAGTATTGATTTATTATAGAGCTTGCTTATGCATGGATGAATGTTCATGGATCTGACTGTCCTAACTCTGATGGCCCAGAACAGAGCCTTAGAGGAATTCTTCTGGTTTTTAGGGTGACTTTGGCAATGTAGTATGTAGTGTGCACACGCATAGAGCCCGTGCAGATGGGCTTTCTGGGATTAACCTTTCAGGAAACCTCTGAATTACCTTTTATGACCGTGTCTTTCATAATTGGTTATGTATGTCAGTAGTGGGGCAACACAATTGACTATGTTTGACTATTGACTATATCTTTGCAAGTATAAGCAAACAGCTGAGAAAGAAAACACTTGTGTAAAAGTATATTGGATCAGGGCAGCTCTTAAAGTGACAGCAGTCTAATATTGCTGCTGTCTGTCATTTGTGTTAATTAAACAACAAAAGAGAGAAAACCTCTTGACTAAATCACCTTTATATAAAACAAATATATATTTAGTTTATGCAGTTTTTATACATTCATTTAGTTTATACAGTGCATGTAGCATTTCTTATTTATTTGTTGTAGTGTATTTGTTTTTGTCCTATTGCTTATACTGTAGTATTTCGCTCCTCCTTAACGAATTGTAGTTACTCATCAGTTAGATTAATTGATGTTGTATAGTCATATTGCCCGCACCTACAACAATACAATTACAGCATTTTTTACTTGGTTTGCGTCTGAGGTCAAGTTTAACGTTAGTGTTTAGTTTTACATCCTGTAATTGCATATATAAACGTATTGTAAAATGTGTCTATGCTACATTGAATGATAGCCCCAGATGCATTCACAGATGTCAGAGCTAAGACCTGAATATCCACTGACCCCATCTACACCAACCTGTCGCTGACTTTGAGATGGAAAAGCTGCAGGTGCATGTGTGTTCATTCTTTGACACCAGACACACACAAAAGAGTGGGTATCCGTCTCACTGCCCCTTCCCCCATTGGGCCCTCATTGTCTGTGACCACTATACAGTGTGCACGAGCCAGTCAGCCCAGATGGCTCTTTTAGAAAGAATGTGCCGAGGGATCATCTGTCACTTACCCTGAATACTAGGTCATGGCAAAGGCATTTCTGAACCTCATGCAATCAGTGCAAAGCCAGTTTGTAATCCAGCGCGAAGAGGAAAAGGCAGACATACACTCTGATGGCCCATGCATGTCTTCATTTCACCTACCTGTGATTGTGACCCTGAGATTAATAAAACAGTGAAAAACGCTTGTCAGCATATTTGACTATTATAGGGATGACATAATGTATGTGCTTGCCGATGGAGGCATCAACTTAACTTAAAAGTTAGTCAAACAAATTTATGTTACCTCTTAAAATGTATTTATTGTTTGTTTGTTGTTTTTTATCATAACATTTATCATATCATAATATTATATATATATCATAATATTTTTTTAATATTTTAAGATATTTAAATATATAAAATAATAATATATTTTTTATTAATATATATTTTTAATATATATTTAAATAATGCATTACAAAAATGTACAAGTCGCAGTAACATCCAAAAGCCAGTACTGAGTTACGATCTTTATTTTTTATTATTATTTTATTTTATGTGCTGTTATTTTATTTTCTACTGTTTATTCTTTATGTGTTTTTTATTTTATTTTTTCATTTTGTATTTTTTTTTATAGTTAACGGCTGTTTTTTTTTTATTTTCTAAATTTACATTTTCTTTACTTCTCCGTGTTTTCTCTCATTTCATGGTCAGGTGACAGAGATAAAAGAGTGTGTGAAAGCAAAAGGGATGCAGAAAGAGCCGATAGGATTACAGATTTAGGAGGCCAGAGTGAGCATCTGACCTCACGGTGAATGACGCTGTGGCTGGCAAGGAAAAAGGTACAAAGGGATTACCAACTTTTCTTTGGGTGGTTCCTCGTAATAACATTCTTGCAGTAAAGCCCTTTAATGAGTGGAGTGCGCCTTTGATCAGCAGCTCACATGGAGGTGGTGATTGCCAAAGTGTGTGTGTTGAGCCGTTTTGGCCTGAGACTGTCTTGAGCATCAGTCCCCCTTCTCAGGTGCTGTTAGAGGATGTGATGAAACATCAGCTCTGTTGATGATGCAATATTTTTATTTTTTTTTATTTTTTTCTGAAAGTTTATCTCTGTTTTTAGGTATGTGCATAATACCACAACAAAAGTCAAATTTCCAAAGAATTCAGGTTGTGCATCCCCATCCCCTGTGTTTACCTGTTTATTTATTTCCCAAATTTGATAATACTTTTAGTATAATTTACAATTTAGAAACACAAGTGCCTAAATGTGTCTCCAAAAAAAAGGAGTAATATTGTCACAGTGGTGGGGGGAAACATATTTTCCCAGTGTAAGTTTAAAACAGAAGCAGTATATCAGTCGTGATAGATTCTGCTAGTTTTTTTTTTGTTTTTCAGACCTGGCCCATTTATAGTCTTACAGTAATCTGTGTTAAGGCAAATTAAAGGAAAATTTCACCTAAAATAAATATAATAAAAATAATTAATTAAATTAAAATAATTAAAATAACTTAATAATTCATTAGTAAATGCTAAAACTAACATTAACTTAAATAAAGAGCTTATTATTTTTTAGAAATTATTTTTTATAGACAACAATGACTGTTGTTAGAGGGAAGAACATCACTGTGTGCAGAACCTATGCAAAACGTTCAGAGAATCACAGAATGCTCATATTGAGTTGTTTTAATTAATAAACAGTCAGTTTATATTTGATTAGCTGGTAGCAAGTCCATTCAGTTTTTCTCTTGCTTTGAAGTTCTGTCTTACGTTACATGAAACTGGTCTCAAGTGCACTTCCTGGCATCAGTAAAACCAAAGTGGCAAATGCTGTTAAGGTGGCAATTAGTCTGTGCAGCAGGAGGTCAGGTCCATGAGGAGCTGGTCAGCAGTGTTAGCGCCACCTCAGGATGTAGGAAGGAGACAGAAGGAGTTTGTTAGAGAAGAGACCATCTTTGCTCTTTTTACTTTAGTAGAAATACCATTCTTACAGTTCACTCTTGAGAACATAATGAACCTTTTCTATGATGCTTTTACATTTTGAAGCTTGAAATCATACGGATGCTCTCAAATATGGAGAGTCTGTGGATCAGTTACTACTTCTTTCTGAAGAAAAAACAAACTAGATATGATAATTGTTTTATTTTGACTAGAAGCATTTTGTTTTACACAGAAAAGGGGTAAGTTGATGAAGTTACAGTTGTGGAATTCCTGAAGCATTTTTAATGAGGTCTTTGGAACTTGGAACATCAGCAATAGTGTTTCAGATTTGTAGTGAACGTTGCTGTCTGCATCAGTCGGAGTTCCACACGTTTGCATCAGAATCAGCAGAAACTGTGAAGGGAGTCAGCAATGTGCCTCAGAACCCCTGGAGAGACCCACTGCTTCAGCAAATAAAGCTTGGTGTGAGTGAAACCTTTGTGGCTAGATGCCCTGCCTTGTTTATTTTTCTTTGACTTTTTTATAAAGGACTTACTAAAGAGCCCAGCGCAGTGTTTGAGAATGCTCAAGTTTGTCTGATAAGCTGCATTTATTTATCAAAATGGAGTAATATATATATATATATATATATATATATATACATTTTCAATTTAAAGTAACAGTATTTAAAGTGTTTTTATTTTAATATATTTTGCTAATTATTTTAATTATTTAAAAATTGTTGTATTAATAAATGTTGTGTTTTTTTAATGAAAAATAGAGCAAAATATTAGTATTGTGTTTTTAGTAACTGTACTGTTTTTTTAAACAGTAACTGTTTTTTTATTTTAATGTATTTAAAAATGTAATTTATTAATAAAGTAGAATTTTCTGCATCATTACTCCAGTGTCACATTAACTTTTAAATGGTAGTGTAGTTTATCATCAGATATAGCCAGAGGGTCTGACCATATGCAAACAAGACCATAGTGGCCAGGTGTACGAGTTTAGGATATATCTTAACATGGCTTCAGGCCTAGCCTGCTGAAGACGACAGCTTTTGGAATAATATTCTTCTAAGGAAACCTGATATGTTATAGCGGTGACACATGACCCAGTTAACACAGATCCGGCTTTAGCAAAAACATTTTTGATGGGCTACTTTGGGGGGAAAAAAATATTGTCATCCTTTACTTAGCCTCAAACCTGTAACATGTTCCCCCCTGAATTTATTATTCATGTCATGCAGTGGAAGTAAATGGGGACTGACGCTGTCAAGCTTCAGTATGTACAAGAAATCACCATAAAAGTAGTCCAAACAACTACTAAATTATATGATGAGTCTAACACAGCTTTGTGTTCAAAACAGACTGGAATTTATGAGCAAATATTGATGCTCATGTATTTTTTAAAATGAAAATGTAGCTTTGTAGAAATGGTGAGTTTGCTGAATAAAGCCTTTGTGCTTTAGGTACAGCTTAGCTAAGTGAGTTATTGCTGCTGTACTGTGTGAAGTTTCTGACCATAATTTTGGGAGTGCCTCAAGGTTTTGTAGTTGGTCCATTCCCATTCTTAAAGCTTTCTACACAAAAGCTTCCTGTCCCGCAGTTAAGTGATTTCCATAGACCTGTGTAGACACCACAGATGCGTTTTTAATATTTTTTTCAAAATACAATTATATATTTTACTCTGCACCACAAAAACAGTCGTAAGGGTCATTTTTTTTTAAATTCAGAATTATACATCAACTGAATGAATAGGCTTTCAATTGATATATATGTATTTGTTAGCATAGGACAATATTTGTCCAGAAATATATTTGAACTATTTGCAGGAATACGAGGGTGCAAAAAATAAATATTGAGAAAACCGACCTTTAAATTTTTTAATTAAAATTTTAAAACTCCTTTGCAATGCACATCACTAAACAGAAATTACGTTTTGATATATTCATGGTAGAACATTTACAAAATATCTTCATAGAACATGATCTTTGCTTAATATTCGAATGATTTGTGGCATCGCACATTTCCTACAATTATACCTCCGGTCCCTAGCTCATATTTTACTCAGTGATGTAGCACATTACCCCATATGCTCTCTGATTTTTAATACAGTAAGAACCCAAACTCTTTTTTTGGACATTTTCTCTGGGTTTTTGTAAATAAATGTTGTCAGGATATCACCAAAGCCATGTCTAGTGCTCTGACCAGATTGACCTGGCAGCACAGCTGTGTCAGGCCATTCTGATGGGGCTCTCTGGGACAGATATATAAGGTTAGAACTTGTAAGAAGACACTGCTGCATCAGCAAGTTGCCATGACAATATCATTCCCCCTTTCATTGTCTTTTAGCCCTGTCTCCTAGCAAGGTTATAGGGTCGAACAACCACAGAGATTCAGTGCTATATACTTACAGTAGCTGGGAATTGTTCCCTGTCGTCTCTTCTTTATTCAAGTGCTCTATATTCATTCAGAATGCTGCTTTTCATTGGTTACAGCACAAACAAAAAGCCTGGAAGGCTCTCTCTGAATCCTTCTTCTGTTATATTTCGTGCTTCACCCCACTCAACGCTGATGAATTGCTGCATATTATGCTGCTGTTTTGCTCAAGTAGAGTTCTCTAGGGATACAAGGCTTCCATTAGAGCCCAGTGTGAGATTATACAACTCAAGCCCATATTTAATCAGCTTCATGTTCACAGCAGGACAAGTTAAACACAGACGTCCTGCTAAGAATCCCTTACAGGGCACAAATGGGGACGTTGGGGGACATTACTGTTTTATTTCATCATTTGCCGTTTTAAGGCTGTTAAGGCCTAATAAAAGCGTTATGGACTTTACCTTGTGCAACCTTTTTGCTCTCTTTTAGGACAATGTTATATGTAATGTAATGAAATCAATTTCTTAATCTTCTCTAATTGTTTTTGCCACTGGGGAAGCAGCTCATTTAGCATGAAAGGTGCTCGCGTCAGACTTCATCATCTTCTGCTGCGATAACAAATCCTCAAGGAGTCAGTCGGGGTTGGGAGCGTTTCAGTCAACCTTTGTGAGCCATGCCTTACAACTGGGTCAGAGAGAGAAAACAGCAGCTCCTCACACCATGAAACAAACCGTATCTAAATCAATCCACACAGGGGAGAGGGGAACACACTCAGCTGCACTTCTCTAAAGGGTTTGGTAATGTGCTGTTAACTAATCAATTAATCTAATATAAATAGCTGATTTATTAAATATCTCTAAATTACTAATATAACAGTTATATTTGATGATTAAAAGGCTTGGGGATAACCATAGTCTTAGTCTTATTTCACTAAAATTCAGTGTGTAAAAGCACTATTGCACTAAAATTCAGTGTTTTTAATTATTATTATTATTATTATTATTAAAAGTATTATGTTTTATTTATTTATTTATTTATATGCAATTAATTAAAAAAAAATATAGATGTACTTTTTTCGGAGTGTATGTTTACATGCTTTGACAATATTTATATAAATGAATTATTATTATAAAATAATAATTTAAAATTATGTAAAATATTGTTTTTAATACAATAAGTCAATTTTATATTTTTATAAATGAATACATTTAAATATATATATATATAATTCTAATATAAAAAAATAGATTAAAAAAGAATATAGATAATGTTTATTGTTACAGTTAAATAAAAATAACATTACTATATACAGTGCCTATAGAAAATCATCATACCCCTTTGAAAAAGTTACTTTATTTGCCATACAGCCTGAAATCAAACCCCATTCCAAATAAACGTTCCAGCTTTATTTACAAATTTGTTCTTGACTGGGGAGTATTTGCCCATTCTTCCCTACAGAATTGATCAGACAAATTCTTTGATGAGCGGCAATGGACTGCTCTCTTCAAATCAATTCACAGATTTTCAATTGGGTTTAGGTCAGGGCTCTGACTTGGCCACTCAAGGACATTCACCTTCTTATCTTGGAGCCATTTCGCTGTTGTTTTGGCAGTATGCTAAGGGTCATTGTCGTGTTTGAAGGTAAATGACCTGCCCATCTTCAGTTGTCTAGCAGACGGACTGAGGTTTTTCTCAAGAAAAACCACCCTGCTATACAGGCCAGCTTTGTTTAAGCTTGGGAGATAGTTGTCACATGCACAGACTGACCAGACCCAGCCATAAAGTCTTGAAAGTCCTTAAAAGTTGCCTTTGGCCTCCTTGTAGCTTCTTTTACCAATGTCCTTCTCGCTTGATCTTGGCAATATGCTGGTGGTGCCATAAGCTTTCCACTTCTTAACGATGCTCTGAACAGTACTCCGAGGGATAGCTCTAGCCTTTGAAATATTTTTGTAGCTTTCTTTTAACTTCCCTTACAGTCTTTGCTGTACCATGCACTACTAACAGTGAATTCTTCAATAAACAACTTTTATTGCACTTAAGACTTAATCTATTTTATTTTCTAAGGTGTGACAAAAAATAAAGGTTTTTATGCCTATGATGATTTTGATGAGGCACTGTACACACACACACATACATATATATTCTCATAAATGCAGTTCTACACATAAGTTAACATGCCCCTTGGAGAAAATGCAAAATGTTAATAATTTTAACAAAATAAGAGGGTACATGAAAATTACATGCTATTGTTTATTTAGTACTGTCCTGAATAAACTTTTTACTTAACATATGAAAAATAATATAATGTTTATTCTCTGCAAGACAACATACTGAATTTATAAAAGTAACCCTATTCAAAAGTTTACATACCCTTAAATCTTACGACTGTGTGTAGTTTCCTGGATGGTCTACAACTTCTCTTTATTTTTTTGTCATAGTTGTTCCTTGTTTGAACTGAGCAGTTAAAAAACCAGCTCACATGTCACATTCAAGTTCATTTTAATTGTGATGTGACCAAGAGGGAGTGAGTGAATTGTTTACTTTAATAATGCCATCCAGTTTCAGTAATGTGAGTAATGTATTACTTTTCACCTGTATTTCATTATTTGTACACTTTAGGCTTGTGCCGGTATTCAATAATGCGATAAATCGCGGTAATGAATATGCACTATATTGTTATCGCGGGCACTTCAAAATACCGTGAAAAATAATAGATCCGAATTTATATTTTTAGAACGCGCATTAGC
>JAUCNO010000548.1:6707054-6724816 GCA_032353835.1 Enteromius viviparus | reverse complement strand
ATAATAGACATTAAAACAAAAAAGTTTATTAATTAATATTGTAAATACACACATATACATACATTCACATATATAAAAAAATTATTTACATTATCAATTAATGAACTTAAAAAAAAAAACATTTATATATTTGTCTAATAAATACCATGTGTGTGAATTTATGTATACCTAAATATATAAAACACACGGCAAAAACAAAAACTTTTTTATCCCTGATCTTTAGACAATAGTGTGCAGACTTTTCCCCACAGGTTTAGAAGCAGAACTTTTATCCCGTGCATGTCTGTTTCACACATTAGTGCTGCAGTCACAAATGTGCCAGACATCGAGGGCACGTCTGTGCTGTCTGCACATTCAGCCGTGTCTCCCCGGCTGCCAAATATCACTGCCAAAAAGCAGAAGGTGATTCTTTATCATTTGTCTGAACCTTACAAAATCTTCCTAAAAAACTTATCTGTTCGTGCAACACCAGTCGAAAGCAACCCCGACAAGAGGACACAGTTTACAAGTTACACAACAGTTTGTGCAATACCCAGGACAAAAGACGCAGCAAACAGCTGACTTGCTTGAAAACAGCAGTACAGGCGAAGGACATGATCTATTTTTACTGCAAACAGTATGTGTCCAGATCTGTCCTGATTTGCATGCGAACAGAGCCAGCACGGGGAGCGTGAACCCTTACATGCTACATCTTGATTGAACACCAGCACAGACAAGCCCACAGGAAAATCTCTTAATATATAAATGGCAGGGTGACAAGAGAGAACTTGACACTTGACTTTGGCCACACAAAAGAAGACTCGTATTCATCTGCTCATTTGACTAGTAGATTGCATTGTGCTTTTTATGACCATCACGTTTCTAAACAATTCACAAGAAACTACCTGCCTATATAGTATCCAGTGCTCGAGTTTACCTTCATTTAACAAAGAAAGAATCCCTGAGGACAGCATGCATGCCTAGCAAGCTGAGGAGTTTTAATTAAAGACTCTGGACAGTAAGGAGAGGGGGAGGACGGCACAGAGACAGAGAGAAACCTGGGTGTTAGAAGTGGGTCATTGTCTCTTGACTGCAGCCTACCTGACACATTGATTTGTTAATCTTGCTTAACGGGCAGAAACAATGACGACGAGCTAATCCCAGGAACAAGAGAGGGGGGATGCGGGGGGCTCAGCTGGAGGTCAATCTGGAGCTTGTCCTGTTGCACTCCAACATCAGCGGCGACTAGAAATACGAGCGAGAATGTCACAAATAAAAAAAATAAGACAAAAGTGAGCAGCCAAAACACATAAATCTGCTACAGAGCAGGTCTGGATTTCACATCCAGGCAGAAGCTGTCACCGGCGAAGTATCCTAGAAGCTCCGAGCAGGTGAAACATTTGCACTGGAGCATAAATTATGCAGGGCTGCCATTCCAATAAAGGCAGCGCACTGATGAGGTATTCTCAATGCTGTTGCTGGAAATAAATCTCGTGCACAAAGCAAGAATGGCCACAAAAGCAAGGATCCGTTGTCGGCAGGCTCATTGCAGTTTAATGTAGCACAACTTGGCTTTGTTAAAACTTCTCAAACTCCCCCGCTCTCACCGTGCTGCTTCCTAAAAGCAGCAAACAATGGAATCCCGACCTGATCTTATGCAAGAGTCTTGACTTTGCCCCTCCAGCTCACGGCTTCCATCCAGATGATAATCAGCAGCATGTACCTCATCTAGAAAGTGTGACTATGATAACAGGCTGTGAAAGATGGTTTAAAAACCCTTGTAAGAAACTGGAGTAACATCCAGTTTCAACTCGCCCCCTGCTGGTCAGACCTTAAGAACTGCAGTCGGGGGGGGGTGGGGGGGGTCGTGTGTTGTGCTGATCATCACTCTAGATGTTCAGCTACGCCAGAGACATTCTGTTCCTGAACCTCAACCCATGCGGAGTACACATTCATCCCAAATAGGAGTGTGCACTGATGTGGGAGGAGGGTAGCCGGCGAGAACTTTAAACAAATAAATAATGCGATGTCTCCAACCCACAGGAATTCTCCTCTGGCAACGGCGACACATTCTGTAATAGTCTATCTATCCCAGATGTGTCTGTGCAGTCCAGACCGCTATTGCCCAAGAGGAACCTCCTCAGACAGAAGCATCCATAAAAACACCTGATGAGGTGTCATCACAGATTACATTATTTGGGTGGAGATGAAGGGTTGTGTCATACAGCTGTGTGGACTTTCTTCATCATCCTAATTAGAAATGCACAAATACCTTTAAACACCACACGTATGGCTACGGAGTACAACAGTATACTGTACTTGCTTTCAAAGTGAAATTAAAGTATCCAAGAACGACAATAATTCTGAAGAAAAGATATCATAAAACACCCTCTGAAAATCATTTTGCACTTTTGAGTGAATCATTCCTCGCATTTTAAGTCAACGAGTGGAAAATATGATCACTCAGGAAACTGCCTGAACTGAAAGCAAATTGTTCCATCACACATGGAACAATTTGCATCAATATCCGAAATGCAAACTTCCAACAGTGCGTACAAAGTGTAGCTTCCTCGAGGAGTCATCAGCATGAGTTTGTTCTGAAAAACTTAAATGGTGGAAAAAACAAATACTAGCTATCTTTACCAGTCTCTTAAGACTCCCAAGGGAGAGTATTTGTGCGTCAAGGGTGGGGGAGCTCAGGGGTCAGCAGCTCACGTCTGGGGCGCTCACTGGTACCTCACAATCGGGGAGGAATGCTAGAGAGTGACAAAACAGATGGGACCCCTCTGCTTCTCTGTTTTAGAGACATTAGGACCTCCACCTCCCCCAATACAACTGCACAAACCCAACACAGTGCACTATCCAAAATAGGAACACCCAGTCTGTGGGTGGGAGCTTAATAAAAAGATGACATGTTGTGATGCACACTAATGATGTTGACATCATCTCAGTTTAAAGGTATGACTGCTTTAAATGAGACATGTGAAGACTTAATAAAACAAGGAAGGAAACTAGTTGACTGATTCCAATGACCATGGTACACGTGCAAGTTCACACCTCATCAACCTAAGTGCGTAAACAAATTTTTTTTTTATCTTTTATGGCTTCTATGAGATAAGTTTAATGTGTACTGCAACTCAAAACAACATTGTAACCTTGTTTTTGTAGGAAACAACGTTCGAGTGAATAACATTTTAAAAGACATAAAACAATAAAAGACTCACTTAGGTTGGTTTAGGAACAAACATAAGCATATAGGTGAGGCGCATAAACAAAATATGATATTAATTAATCCCACAAACAATCCAAGTGAGGTCGCGCGAGAGACACGGGTCCGCGCACGAAAACACATTGACGCACGCGCAACATTAACGCACGCGAACTTTCGAAACAACCACAAATACGCGAAGATTATCGCAATAACAAGTGCTGTCGAGTTGGTATTTTGACCATAAACTAAAGTTTACATACAAGCTCATAAGTGAATGAAAAAACTTCCACTCTCAAACATTAAATCTGCTTATGATACAGACAGTGACTGCGAATTACCTCAGGAAGGAATCCAGGAAATATAACAAACAAGTGTGAAATGAGACCATTAGGCTGCATTTTCACTTCAGTTGCGCCAATCACGCCGCGCACAACGTGTCAGTAATTGATGAATAATCTCTTGAGATGACCCTCTTGATTGACTGATATCAATCACGGCAATCATCACTCTCATGGACCATTATATTACAAGAATAAGAAACGCGCTGTTGTAAATGAGCCCTTTGCGTATACAGATGCGCATATGGATTTATAATGGCAATCCTTAAACTCGATCAAGTGAAGTTGGGCTCGGATCAAGTAAGGCTTCCTTCAGACCTGCATTCATCCTCGCATGCACCCGCGGTGACGTCACGGAGCACTGGAAGTGCATGTGAGGCTGAACACAGATCTGCAGGCAGACTATTGAAATGATGCGGTGTGGCACCTTAAGGAGTCGCTCGCGCTTCAGAAGAAACACCAGCAGCACTATAAACGTGAACGAGGAATGCACTCAACAAATAACACATCTAAACCAGCAATTACGGCGTATCTGAAACACACACACACACGGTCCACTATGCTGGAATTCTGCCAATGGATCCGATCAGAACCGACAACAGCTGCTTACGAGAGTGATCTTTTAATCAAACCCGGCGACCGCAACCATTTAAAGTGTTTGACAGAGAAAACGCTTATATTTACTCCGAATACGCTACACTTAAGCATTTGGGTTAAAATAATAAATCGTTTAAGAATTTCCTAGTGAAACAAACGGCGAGTGTATATATTAAAACCCCAACACAATGGTGAATAATGTAAACTTTAGTTATATTTTCTATGTCCTCTACCTTCGCTATTTGAAGTAGTTACACAACACATTTTATCTGTTTTCACTGGCCGACAAAAGAACATTGAAAGTATCTGGCTGGACTCCAGCACCGAGGTTTGCCTATTAGACACATTACAAGTGCAGCGTTAAACAGCGCGGACCTCCGCTACTCACCGATAACGTGTCCGATCAGCATTAGTGTATCACAACAGAGGAAAAGAAGAAGCGGTAATAATCCAAGTGATACGAAAGCGCGTTTATCCGAATAGAGATCCCGTCCTGCCCGTGTGTCTATTGTGCGCTCGGCGTGCTGAAGCAGCAGCTGAAGCTGTTCCTCTTGTCTGAAGCAGACGGCTGAGCAGCGCAGTCTTTTCGTCAGTGGAAAACTCCCTCCTGGCGTGTGACGCAGGCGGTGACACTGCCCACGCGCCGCTTCCTGCCTTCCGCGCGGAGCGACACTCCTCCTGGCGCGCTCGCATCCTGACACAAAATCACTATAGTAACATGACTGAGAAAAGACCGGAACACAATAACCGTGGGTTATGGGAAATAGTAAATGTTTCATTACTCTGAAAAAAAACGCACAGCAACCATAGTTCCTGTAAATGTTGTAGTAAATAATACCTCATAGTAAATAACATTTCCTAAAAACATAGTAAGACATTTGAAAATATTTCTGCTATTTTGTTATAGCCCTGTATAATAACTATATGGTCAAATCTGTGTGTGTATTAGTGTTGTCAAGCGATTAATCTAATCCAAAATAATTGTATACATTTTATAGTTTCTATATATATGTGTGTGTGTGTGTGTGTGTGTGTGTATATATATATATACATATAAATATATATAATTTATGTTTGCTTGTTTAAATGTGTGTTTTTCGAACGATTAATCGAATACAAAATAAGTTTATACATTTTATAGGCTATTTATATAATTTATTTATGTTTGTGTGTTTATGTGTGTGTGTGTGTGTGTGTGTGTGTGTGTTTTAGAAACATGTATATAAACATGTTTCTAAAACATGTTTCTACATTAAATATAATATTACTATTATTGAAAATAATATATTATGTTTTGTATTCATATACATAAAAAATATGCACAGCAGCACACACATCTTATGTAAACAAACTTATTTTGTATGAGATTTATCGTGATATGTGTGTGTGCTGTATGTATGAATATTTAATATATAAATTATTAAATATTTTTTAAATATATAATTTACTCGATATGCTATCAGGGTTTTTCTTTTACATTTCTACATTTCTTGTATAAAAAATGTGACTGAATAAATTAAATATATGCATGCGATGGTGTCTGGGTGGTTGTTATTCATAATCTCCTGAGTCAACCTCCACTGAATTAATGAGTCATAAATCTTTTGCATCATTTAGTAGTAAACCCTGTTACACTTTTGCATCATTCAGTAGTAAAACTTGTAAAACTATTGCCTCATGTATCAGTCAGGTTGTTTCAGACGTGCTGTATTGACATGCAAACTCTCAGACATATAATGAATAAGTAATCAAATTAATTTTTTTTTATGTTTATGAAAAAGTTAGACTGAGTTAGACTGAGACAAGTTGACGGTGAATCACAGCGATTTCAGGTATGACTGAACATCACGTCCCCTCCTATCTAAAGCATCTGTGAAGGGTTACAGCTGTGTCATCATTAACTGCGTACGCCTGCATGACACACAGTTCCACTAATGCAGTATTTATCAGAACGGCGTACAGCAAAGACGCATTTAGGAGGAGCAAACTTTTAATTTCTAGAGAAAAGGGGAGTGCTGACAGTATCAACACAGGTGTACATGTTTGGGTGGAGCCAGCAAAAGACAGCAGATACTAAGTGTATTAATCGAACACAGGATCATTTCAGAGGGCTTCGGTCCTCGGGGTCCCGTAAAGAGCATTATCATTCTCCAGCCCAAAACAAATAGGCAGGTCTGATGGCATGCTGAGAATCACATGGCATGCTGTTGTTGCAATACACAAACTGTTAGACTAAGCTTTATAGCTCATGTTGCTGTTTGCTTCGGTGTTCATGTTGCTAATAGCTGTTTTTGACATGATTCATCAGTGTTGGTTTACCTATTAGTGCCCGTGTTGAGGCAACAAAGCTCCTGTAGATCGTCTCTTCCTGATTAACTTGGCTGTCGCCTACATGCTTTTAGACACAATTCAAGCATATCTAGATAGTCAACCTTTTGGTACTTCGTCACTTCTCTACTCAACTCCTGCCAGCAAACCCGCTAATATCTGTTAGCGACTGGTTGACTCTTGCTGTGTCACTGTGGTCTTCAGGCGGGAAAAAAAACCTGTTAAAGAGAGAAACAGAAACACAGCGTGCTTACAAAGAAAGGCGTTACTGTTACATGCAATAATATTGATAAAAGATGGTTCAGGACATGAAAGAACTCATTACAAACTCCCAAAGTGAGAAAAAAAAAGTTTAAGGGATGAAGACTGATACTCACAAATGTTTGTCTGCTCTTCCAAGAAAAGAAGCCTCGGGAGGGGGAGGGGAATGGTTTTGCCAGGGCCACTGGCTCAGGCCTGCATATATTACCCACTATGTCTTTAAAAGTGTGCCAGAGACTTTACCGCAGAGGACGCCCCACATCGAGAACAATAATGGCCCTCAATGCTTACCATCTGCAGGGAGAAAAAAAAGCCATTGCTGCACATGTTCTTAGCAGCACCTCACATGAACTGACTCGCACATTACTGAGCTGAGCTCATATACCTCAAGTGCACACGTTTTACATTCTGGTTTTAAAGGGAAAGTTCACTCAGACATCTGTAAATATAAAGTCATTCTCATCTTATTCCAAACCTCACAAGCTGAATTTATGTAAAAATATATAGCCCCAAAATTTAAAATTAGAAATAAAATATGTATTTTTTTTTAAACTTGACAACCCCAGTTTAAGTTTGTTTTTACTGATGAAAGTGACCAGGATACTTCACCTTTTCAACAAATAAAGTAAAAAAAAAAATGTAATCAATAAAAAATTTTGATATACTAGAGATTAAAATTACCTAGAATTTTTTAAAAAATGTTAAATAATTTTTAATAACTAAATATAAAATAAAGAAATTTAAAGTTTTAAAATAAAAAGTTTTTAAAAAGTCAAAACTGAATAATATAGTTTCTAAATAAAATGTATTAATTAAATGTATTAATTTAATGTATTTTATTAATTTAAAAATAATTAGTTAATTTTTTATATTTTTTTTAATTAAACATTTTGAATAATATGAAAAATTATTAATAACATTTAAAAAAAAATTAATAACAGACTAGGAACTGCAAATTTAAAAGGTGTAGAATATAAGATATTCTTAAAACGTCACCTTTTGTATTTCAGAGAATAAAATCAGATTTACATTTTACTTGCATTTTCTGAGTGAAATATCCATTTTAGTTTGTTTCGTGTCTCAGAAAATGCCTTTAGAAGTAAGCAAAAATAAACACCCTCAGAGGAGTTCGCTAATTAATTAGGGAAAACCAGTGATAATAGGTCCCCAGGACAAAGCCTTCCAGTGCTTGTTGAAAAGAGAGGGGTGCTTACAGGAGTCAGGGTGAAGTGCAGGGTTTTTGGGAACAGATTGATGGCCCCAGCTGTCTCTAAGGAGTGAGGCCAGACAAAGCCGGGCAGCTGTTCACCTGTAGCTGAAACAAGTGCTGATATTTCCGGGGACTTGCAGTCGTCCTGTATTCTTACTGTCTCTGATTATACAGTAGCAACAACTTTGCGAGTATGACAGTACGGTGTGTGCTGACAGCAGAATAAAAAGTAAGCAAATATACACAGAATTTCTAAGGTACATTTTGCTGAATGTTCAGAAAACTCCCACCCTGATCGGCAATAGAATGGATTATTACCCACGCATTTTTTTCAGCGGAACTTGTTAAACAAGTTTTTTTCCATTCAATTTTTCCTATAGCGATTAGAAAAAAGTGTTTAGTAAATTGTCCGAACCAAGCCAACCAACTATAAAGTGAATCACAACAACACAAGCTTTTATTTGAGAAGCAAACAGAGGTACAAGACTTTAGTGAACTACAATTCAAACAAACGACATAAAGAATTCAAAAATCATGGTAAAAATATATAACTACTTCTTTTAAATTATTGACTATATATACAGAAACAATATGCATATAGTCATGTATTTAGAGTGCGTAGGACAGCATCATGGGTAATGTAGTTTTTGACAGATCATTCCGTGAAATAAACAATTATTTCAACAGATGGCTTCAATAAACACATATTCAATTGATTAACAAACTCAGAGCTCACAACAGCTCTGGCTTCAAAGATTTATTAGTTTTCGTTAAAAATCAATCTCCCGTGGAGAACATAAATAAAGTTTTTACTTCTGAAACCCGAATGTTGCACGCTATTGGATGGGTCACGACAGTAGCATGAACATTAAAGTTAAAAAAACATCAAATAAGCTGCACAGAAGCACTAACTTGTGCCCCTTGTGAATAATTAAGCATATAAATTGGAGATTAAAAGACAGAGAATCCAAAGCTGAGTTAGACACAGGGGTTAATCTGCAGGCGGAGGAGAGCGGAGACACCCTTCCCCCAACTCACCGCCAACCAATTACTACAGAGCTTCTGCCTCACTCAGAGACAGACGGATCCAGCCAGTGATATGACATCATCAGATGCCCATTAAAGGAGAGTTTACTTGTTTCTCCCCCTCTCTCTTGCTCTCTCGCTCTCTCTCTAAAGACGAGCTCAGAAACGTGAAGCCTATTTTCCCTCCGCAACTCTGTCACGGGGTGCAAAGACAAAGAACTGTTTGTTTTTTTCTTTCACGGTAGAACTTTCTGTAAAACTCTGGCATGGGAAGAGTTCAATGATTGGATTCTTACTGTATGTTTGACTTTTTATATTCGCAAAGCTTTTAAATACTACCTACTTCTAAATATTAGGTGTTTGTTGATAACAGCTCTGGTGTTTTCTTGCTCGCATCTGCAGCACCATGACTAGACACTCACTGTTTCCAATAGTTCCTTTCAGTTCCAACAAACACTCATTATACTGACCCTGCCCTGAGTGTGTATGTGTGTTTTCTCCTCCGCAGACTCTCGGTGCATGTCTTTGGCAGCTGAGGAGGGGGAAAAGAGAAAGACTCAACTGGTTTTGTTTACTTAGCAACATTGCAAGCCTGTAAACTAATGCCTTCACGAGTCTGTCCCCGGGGATTTTTATTCAATATTGCTCACACTGATTTACAGTTTGTTATAGACTAAGTATAGATCAATACTGATTTGCTGATTAGAGCTTGAAAAATGTCAGGTTATATTAAACTATTTCTACAGTCCACTTGAAACATATTGCAGCTTTATATATATATATATATATATATATATATACTTTAATTAATTAATTGTGATTTATCATTTTGCAGCACTTTACATAAGCATGTTATGTTTTTATATTAAATATATATATAAAATAAAATAAAAAAAAATATATATATGTAAAAAAAAATTAATAAATACTGTATGTATGTGTATTTATATATACATAATAAACATGGAGTGTATTTTATAAGAACAATTTCTGTCATTCTGCTTAATTCAATGCTTTACTTGTCATTTTATTTGTGAAATTGACATTTCTTACACTTTTATTTGGTGTACACTCTTGTAAAATTGATGCTGGCCACATGATGCATCATAGAGAGTAAGTTCATTTTAATTATTAGGGACAAAATAATAGGTTCATATCTTGTGACTTAATGCTTCAGACAAACCTCTTTCACACCGCAGCCCCCGTCTGCACAGGAACACAGTAGAAAGTGAACGGAGGGTCATGAATTTAAAGCTGCAAAGGTTAATGATGAGTGACAAGTGGATTAAAATGGCCGTAGATCCTAGACAGTGGCTGACTCTGACCAACCCCCCAGCAGCGGTAAAGATCTTTGGAGTTTCACGACGGAGTCTGATCTCCTCGCTGATCGTTCATCAGTGTTCAGCATCTCAGTAGAAACAACAGAACAGAGGCCTACAGGCTCTCAAATCTCTGTTCTTGTAGCACACGAATAGACTTTTATAGATAATAACAGTGTTTGTGAGATTGACCTTCATGCATTTTTTTATTCTTGCTCTCACAATTTTAAAACTAAACTTTTCAAATCTGATCAGATGTTTCCTTTTTGCAACCTTGATTGTTTTGATATATGCATATGCAATGTGTGAGATTCAAGCAGTATGCAAATTCACACTGTAAAAAAAATTGTTTTGAAGTTGTGAAATAGACAGATGAATAGATGTTTTTTAACTCGACTGAGAAATGGAGAGAGAGAGAAAAGCATTTGCTAAATGCTTTTTTAAAAAGCTATTTAAAATGTGCATTTGAAATGATTTATTAATGTACTTATTAATCTACATTTTAAAGCATTAATTAACAGCTAACAGTTATAAATGTGTTTATTTATATTTAAAAATATTTATTTATTTAAATATATATAAATATATATATATTTGTATTGTTTTATTAAACTATTTAAATACACAAATAAAAAAAAAACTTTAATTATGTCTATTAATTAAAAGTTATTTATTTATATGCATTTTTAAGTTTAAATTATAAAATGAATACGCTACTTTATTTTTAAGTGGCTTTCCTGGTCTTTCACAGATTTATAGCATGTTTGAAAAAAATAATAATTTCAGACTTTCTACTTCAAAATCTTAAGCTACATTCAACGTGTTATTTGTAATTATGTAAATTTTTGTGAAATTTACGAGCAATTTGTAAAGAGAATTGTTTATATATTTGGTGCAAAATGTACATTCATATTAAATAATGTAAACTACTGTTTTAAAGATTTTACATTGTTACAAAAGTTATGTTATGTTATTCAAAATTATGTTATTTTGAATTTTCTATATGCATATTCAAATGATTTCATATGACTAGAATCATGGCTGCTAAAAAACATTATCACAAATATTTTAAAATGAAAAATAATTGCAAATTTAATCAAATACTTGCAGTCATGCCATAAAAGACTTTAAAAACAACATTCAAAAATCTACTGACCTCAAACAGTTTGTCAACGTATTTATATTTATTTCAAAGATGTTATAATTCTCATAAAATAGATTATAGACAGTATTGATATCTTGCATATTGACTGTGTTTATTATTTTTACAGCATTTCTAAAACACCTAGCAAAAGCTCCTGTGCAATAACCATATCTTTTGGAGCAACACAGATAAGCCAGCAGAAGTCAATACAGCGTGGAGTGTACACCAGGTCATGTCAGCAGCTCTGCAGCACTTCCTTATTGAAGTGTTTACATGCAGCACACGTGCTTTCCTTGAGCGCTGCTGTGGCTTCAATGCAAAGAAGTCAGCTGTCAGTTGAACAGCGAGTTCTCACAAGGCTGATAACTGCACGACTACCCCTCTGCGGGCAGATTTTGTGCATAAAAACTCCCAAAATGACAAGAGAAGACTGCTGATGAGAAATTGTCTTGCATGCATAACCAAAAAAAACATACCGATGTCTGTGCGTTTGGAGACTTAAACTAAATATTGTTTGCTGATCTGATCAGTCAACATCAAATCTGTTGAGTGTATTTCACTCTGATTTCAAGTTCTTTTTTATAAGCTTTCCTTTTCCTCTTTCTCATAAACAGGCCTTTGTGTTGCTCACTTCACACACATGGTTTTTTCCAAATAACTTTCCCAAGGCTAAATATCAGTTTCCACCTAAATAGGCGGAGATAACAGACAGTGACGGAAACCCCTTTAAGACGTCACACGCTGCCTCTGAGAAAAGGAAACCAAACACACTGCAAAGTTTCCCGTTAAAGCAGGGTACTTCCTTATTACTGAGCTGACACGCTTGTGAAGTACGTTTCTCCCTTTAAATAGAGTCTGAAATAACAAGCTAGGTTTGAACTACCCATAATAGCTGGGAAACACTGCCGCCAATCCATACAATGCCATACACAGAAGCTGTTCGACGGGAATATTCGCTGGATTTCCTTTGCCTTTTAATGGAAGGTGTATTTAGCACGACTGGTGTGACTAACACAGATGACATGAAGCACACCCATAAGAAAAATGAGCTACAGTATAGGCAGGGGTTTTTTGTGTGTGTGATTATATTACTATGTAACATTTTGATGACTGTTTCCTCTTACTATCTTTGTATGAGAAAAATATTTGTTTAGATACTCAGTAGATCAGATAAAGCTGTAAAGTACTGACAAGGATAAACAATTAAACTTGTGGCTATGTGTAAAGCGACCGACTGGATTAAAAAGGAAAAGAAAAAGAAATCAAATTAATAACATATTTTCGATAGCAACAATAACAACATATAACAAACATAAAATGTAGATATACAGTACATCTCTACTATTATTTTTATGAAATACTGATAAAAGCTGTGATGTGTATCTGTTCAGTTATGTGTGACAATAGCATGTGAATTACTAAAAATAAGCAGTTTATTAGATTTGTTTGTATGTATTTGATTCGCTAAAGCAAACTCGTTAGTGCAAATCAGTTGTTCAGGAATCAGACAACACTGGTCATGCTGAATGTTTAGGGTTTAACTCGTTTTGATTCTCTAGAATTAGTTCATAAGTGTCATTCATTCAGGAATTGGCACTAATTACAAATCATGATTCAGTTTGATTCAGATGATTTGGTTCAAAGAATCGTTTGTTTTGGTATCGGACAACACTGGTTTCGCTGTATGTGTTTGATTCACTAAAACAAACATGTTCATAAAAGTCATTTGTTTAGGAATTGAACAACACCGTCTGTATGTTTTTGATTCACAAAAACTGGTTCATAAGAGTAATTTATTCGGGAATTGAACAACACAGTATGCACTTGACGTATTTGAATCACTAAAACTGATTCATAACAGTTTGGGATTAGTTGCTCCATATTTTAATTATTTTCTAGATTGAATTCACAAGAGCTGATTGTTGATTTCAATGTATTGTATTTGATTCACAAAACTGGATAATGAGATTCATTTGTTCAGGAATCTAGTAAAACTAGCCATGCTGGATGTTTAAGATTCACTAGAACTATACGTTTTGATTCGCTAGAATTAGAAGTGGCATTGATTGGGGAATCAGCACTAATTGCACTGTATGTTTTTAAATCAGATGATTTGATTCAAGGAGTCATTTGGGTCTTAGACAAGATTTGCTCTGTATACATCACTCTAAAAGACATAAGAGTCGTTCATTTGGCAATTGGACTGTTGTGATTTATGTGCTTGTTTCACTATAGAGCAAACTGGTTCAGAAGAGTCATGATCTTTGGAATTAGACAAGACTGGTCATGCTGTATGTTTAGAAATCACTTGTAGAATTGCCCTGTATGTGTTTGATTCAGATGATTTGTTTAATTTGTTCAGGTATCACAAAAACGTCTGATTCACTTAAACAATTCAGTTCATAAGAGTCATTCTTATGCTGTATATTTCTGATTCAGTGAAAAGAAGTGACTCACAGAAGTCATACATGCTGTAATCGACACTTAGTCTGTTTGTTTCATGCTGAGTAAAACAGAAACGTCCGCATCAACACAGTTTGACAGAAATATCTTCGTGATAACAGGAACGACCATCATTTTAAATACTAAGGAATTTTCCTATTCATAGCTGACCTTAAAAAATTAACCTATATTGCGAAATATTCACTGCACTGACAAGCGTGACAAGTTGCCCCAGATTCATACTTGACCACAAACACACAGCTCAGCGACTCTGAACATTACATACTGGTTTCAGTGGGCCTTATATTCTCTCTTTACAGGGGCTTTGGGGAATATGTGTGTTAGAAAGAGGAAGGACTGAGTTTGGCAGGACGTCAAAAAAGTGTTGTTACCAAGGCTACAACAACGTGCGGGCCAACCGCAGGTGCCGCCGCAACAACAGCGTTACCCAATTAGGGACCCTGAGAGAGCCCCAATAATGAAATATGCCCCCGGGCTGCGCTGGGTTAACTAAATGAATCCACAGTCGTTTAAAGTTAACAAAAGGCTGACTCGGGAGGCATTTGAATGCCCACCCCCTTCTCTGTGTCCCGCTCTCATTCATTTCACACATTTCACACGTGCTTTAATTCAGGGGGCTGATTTCAAAATAAGGCATCCCCCCGACAGGGCAAATCTATCATTGGTGGTTAACAGTTTTCAATTCAGAAGTGAGATTAAATATATCCAGAGGGAAGATCCCATAAAAATGAAAGCAGAAACTTAAACAACTAATCCCATTCTTGCAGCCAAAATGCTCTCACAGCTTTGCCCTCAGAGCTTGAGAAAGGAACCGAGTCGTCCTGTTTGCCGAGGGCTAGTGTCCACACATCCGCCTCCACAAAGGCCCCATTGAAAGTGCACCCAGGTTAAAGTGTGTTTGAAAACCCTGTTTAACAGCACAGAAAAGAAGGCACAACCCTGACCAGCAGGCCTTACACTGCCTTCTTTACTGCCAGCCTCCACACACACACACACTGGCTGTTGTGCTGACACTTACTTTTTCTGTCTCCCTCTCCCTTCCTGGTGAACAATATGAAGGGAGGTGCAGGAGAGGAAGTAGCTGGGCTGGGTGGTGAGCAGGAGGGAGGAGCGGGCCCCTCTCTTTCCCATGTGAAGGACAAGTCTGTTGGAGCGTCAGTCTGGGGCCGTGATTGTGTTCGGCGCCTGGCTGCGTCTCACAGAAGACCCCCATTAATCACTGGAGCAGGTCTCTCTCTCGCTCTCGCTCGCTCTTTCTCTTTCTCTGCCCTTATGCAACGCACCACCTACATCCAGGACCCCACACACACAAGAGGCATGTGCGCACACATTTAGCCCTTCCGAAACGCAGACATGGAGAATACACTGCACTTTCCACAAATAGGCTAGAAAATAAGTTTCCAAACATAACTTCTGTTTCAACGCATGGCCATGTTCTTGAAATGAAAGTTCACAGAAAATGAAAATTCTGTTATCATTTATTCACCCAAACCTTTGAGACCAACCTGATCTCATGGCAGTTTGTAGTTACAAGATGGTTAATTCATACGAATCAGCACAACCTCACTCATAGTTCACTTGTTCATATTGATTCGTATAAATGACCTACCCCTAATCCCGTCCCTAAACCTATACCAGTCACTGATGTCCAGACAAAACGTTCAAAATCACAGTGAGGTCATATAAAGTAGTCACTTCTTAATATATATACAAATTGGTCATAAGATAGTATTAGTACAACTAGTATATTTAATATTTAGAAAAAAGTTTTATGTTGTTTTGGGTTGCCATTGCAAAACAAGAATACACACAATAAATTATTTTATCAATAAAAAATATTTTTAGAATACAAACAATAGAATTACTAATAGAAATTACTAATATTAATATTATATAAATCATGCACCTCTATAATAATAACAATCAATTAATTTAAATAAATAGACAGTTTAATAAAGTTCAATACTGAGCTCCTGAATTTTATGCATTCCATCGTAGTATTTTAATTATTGATTTAAAATATTTTTGGAATGCAATGAACTGAATGTCAGCTCAAGATATTATATCAACATTATGTCATTTTAAGAGTGAAATACAGTTAATAAGGTCACAACTTCAAAATCACTACTAGAATGAGGGACTAGTTTAAAACTAAGTTAGTTTTAGGTTAGATAATACTTTATGTAACACATCGAATAGGTCTCACAACAAGAACATGCATTGTAAAAGAAAAAGTCATGGGACTTTGTTGTCTTTATAGAAAGTACCTTCATGCACAAACACATCAACACAGAAAGCACAAAAATATAAAGAAAACTGAATATATCCAGTCACACACACACACACACACACACACACACACACACACACACACACACACACACACACACACAGACAGACATTCCCAATTGGACTCCAGTGTATCTGAATCTGTGCTCTCTCTCTCTCTCAGACACACACAAGCACACACACAAATTCGTTCCCTCAATCATTTATTTACTGAAGTCATGTGGGTGAGCAGCATGTAAAAACATTTCATGAATGCCATAAAAACCAAATGTACTGTAAATACCGCTATTTGGAAAAGCTGCAGTGTTCTTTTAATCCTCTTGCACTGAGGTGGAGAATGTCAAATAGCTGGCAATCCAACCTGATGAGAGCACAGGAATTGTTGGCTTATTCACATGAGGATTGTTTACCTAAACTGCTAAAGCTGGATACAGACTCTCAGCGCTGCTCTGAATGTTAGTGAATGCTCGCCAATTTACATAACTCCTATAGCGTAGAAACATAACTCCTACATATCTATTACAACTCATGAAATCTTACAATATCACAACTCGTGAATTGTTTTAAATAAATTAGATAATTATTGAAATATAGTTTACAGGACATTATTATTAAAAGGTTTCAATTTATATGAAATTATAACATTTTATATATTTTTTACATTTCTGCCCCCTTTTAAAAATACTTTTTGTCGTCACTATTATATTATGTGTCCCATAACCATGCAGATGCTACATTTTACCTGAACTTCTGTCACTCTCCTCCAGCTCTCTAATGCTAATTTATAAAGCAGTGGAGAGCAGAGAAAGAGGGAGGCGGAGGTGCAGCAGGTCAATGGCTTCTTCAGCACATAAACCTTCATGTAATGAGCAATATTTGTGAAGCATCAAGGTGACAGAGTCTCTGGAGTCCAGAGTCACGTGTCTATACAAGTCTCCTTCAAACACACCTCCTTCGCTCATTACACTGCATTCAAAAGCTTTCGTGTGCCACTCAGGAACCAGGGATGAAAATTAATATTTCCGGCCAAAGATATGATGTTGTTCCTCTTTTATACTGCCCCTTGTGTGAAATGTCAATGTCACACTTTCTTATTTCTTGTAACATTATTAAAAACTATTAAAAAAATTCTATTAAGTTAAATATATATTTATATATATATATATTTTTTTTCCTAATAAAATAATTATAAATATATCAATTAATACAACTGTTGAAAATAACTAATAAAGTACAGTGTAAATGAAATATTATACTATTATTATTATTGTTATTAATATAGTTATATGTATATATATTTTTTAAAACCATATAAATTTATTAGATTATTGAAATTAATTAATGAAGCATAATGTAAATACAATATGTAATATAAAAATGTATTATTATGGCTCTGATTATATTTTCATATGCAACATACAAATACTGCATACATTTATATTCAGTGTATAAAATATATTTTTATATATATATATATATATATGGTTTTTATTATGTGTATATTATGTATATTATTATGTAAATTAGGGGTGGGCATAGATTAATTTTTTTAATCTAGATTAATCTAGATTAATTTTCAAATTAATCTAGATTAATC
>JAUCNO010000548.1:6665453-6698204 GCA_032353835.1 Enteromius viviparus | reverse complement strand
ATATATACACACATACAAGTTTGAATAATTTCATTTTAATTATAAATTCTGTTTTATTTTTAATTATAATGTGTGTGTGGTATAATTATTCCAATTAACAATTATATGAATATTTATTACTTATTAATACATTATAATATTATATTGTTATAATATTATGCTACTAAAACAGAAAATATTTTCATTAAAATACAAAATAGTTCAAACATAACAATAATATAATTAATAAAAATAACAAATGAACTGCATTAATTATTAATAAAACATTAATATTTTGGACTATATATATTTATATATCATTTACACTAAAGAGTGCACGGATGATTTTCTACATTTAAGGCTCAAGGCAATATAACACCATGTGACTGGTAATACATTGCCCCCCAAAATTCCTTATGTCTATTACAAATTCCGATGTTCATGCCAGTGATGCAGCTGTCGGATACATACCGCTGATCTGTTGCATCCCTTTCAAACAGATTTTGGAAATGGCGAGCAAACTCCACTGAGCTAAATCTTCTCTGATTAAGTGTGGATGTCTGCCTCCTCTGATAAAAACAGCTCTCTCCTTCACTTCAGCCCAGCCCCCATCATCCCTCGCCAGCACAACACAAAGAAGACTTCCAACATTTTTCCTCAGTTAAAAATGAGAGAGATACCTATACTGTCTAAATCCATTTGGTTTTAACTGTGTTTAATCCAGAATAAACCTGGATTGTAACATATGGAGAGAGGTTGCAAGATCTCATTGAAAATTGGACTTTTTAAGTTTCTATCTTACTAGCAAAGCAATAGGTTGAGCTTTGGTTATGAGTTTCCAGATTATAAGTTAAGCATCTTAAACAAAGAGCGGCAACAAAGCAGTTTTGCAGGAAGAGCCCATTAAAGCACACAAACCAAAGCTAATATTAAATGATTTATTCTTTCTTGTCAAGCTTATGTAAAAAGTGCTTAAGTTATTCAGACAGCTCTTCCAGTCAGATCTGCCTTTAACTACCCATGTTCTGTCTCTATACACTGTTTATGCTAAACAGCAGCTGTGGCTGCCGGAGTTCGACTACAGTAAAAATACGGTAACAACCATTTTAGGTTTTGCATTTTAAGTTACAGTTAAATACTGTAATTTCATTTACTGATATAATGTTAAAATACCAACCTATTAGAGTACTGAAATCTGTTTTGAACCAAAGCCCATTACAAACAGCTTTTAAATAGTAATATATATATAGAAGGTTCTCAGTGTCAAAATAAATTAAAAATGCAATGCATGGAATTCTGTCAGTGTACGGTTACTCCCTGTAAATTTGACAGGAATTAGCATTTTCAGAGGTCACAGTAATTTTTGTTACAGTGTAACTAAACGCATAAACATATCCCATCATATCTCTCAGAATTATTTCTTTTGGTCTTCCAGCCCTTTATGTCTCACTATTCTTTACTTCCTGTCCTTTATCCTAACCGGCAGGTCAGAAGTACGATCATTTCCTCACATTCAGAAGAACACTAATAATTATTTCCTGCATGGCTCCACAGTAAACAAACTCTCACATTATGCAACATGGTCTGTTTAAACACAATAGTGAATTTATTTAACTGTCTGTGTGGTCTTCGTCTGAACAGAAAAGAGACTGCAAACACTATCAGTAACATTATTCGCTGTGAATCTTTTCCTTGAACGCTATCAAAAGAGTTGATGATCCGCAGCCAAACAATCTAAGAGAAAAAGATGCTTAACAGTCTTAGAAAAGGCTACATAATGAACCTTAGTGAACAAGGACAATAAAGTAAGTGTTGTGCAAATGAGTGGAATCGCCATCGTTCTTAGTGGGCTCTCAAAGAAGAGGTTCAAGCACTCCATCAAACGCTTTTAAACCACAGATCTTATCAGGTGTTAAAAGGGGCTAAAGAACAAAAGCATCTATTCTCTTATGTTGCTCTAAAATGCTAACCCCGAAATGGGACGGGGAAGATAGATTAAAGAGACTGTTTGTAGCAGGTTTACAGGATCACAGAGCGGAGTTTAACAGCTTCATTAAGACAGTTGTGGTTTGTCCCCAACAGCGCTACTTGTACTGCATCCCTGGAGGATTATTGAAAGCAATTTAAAAATGTAATACGTTCACAAAATATTTACATAATTATTAAGTAAATGTTTGAATGCTTAATATATAGTGCTTGTGGCGAGAACAGAGTGAGAAAACGTAGTCATGGGTTGAAATTTCCCTTACTGTACAAACAGAAGAATTGGAATTAAGGTAGTATGTTAATTAATTCATTCATTCATTCAGCAATTTCTTTGCTTACAAAGACAGAATTATTCGATTAAAAATACAGTAAAAGCAGCAATAGTGTGAAATATTATTACAATTCAAAATTATAAAAAATTACCTCAGTCTTTTATAACATTATAGATGTCTTTACTGTCACTTTTGATCAATTTAATGAATACTTGCTGAATAAAATAATTATTAACTTTTGAAGGGGAAAAAGTTATCTTATGCTAATCAAGGCTGCTCAAAAATACAGGGGAAAAAAAACAATTAAAATATGCAATTTCTATATTGTTTTCCAAATTTATAATATACTATATATACCAATATATACCAATACTTTAGAATATAATTTATTTCTGTGACCCAGAACTGAATTTTCATTAGCCATTACTCTATGATCCTTCAGAAATAATTAAAATATGCTGATTTATTATCAGCGTTTAAACTGTTGAAATATTTTTTCAGATTTTTTTGATGAATAAAACGTGGTAACACTTCAGAATAGGGGGTCAGAATAATGCATTAGTTAAGCATTAATTAATGGTTAATTTGTTCACAATGAAGCATTAGTTGAGCAAAAACACACTATTAATTAATGATTAACTTAACATTTTAATCATTAATTAGTAGTGTGTTTTTGCTCAACTAATGCTTAATTAACCATTAATTAATGCTTAACTAATGCATTACTCTGACCCCCTATTCTGAAGTGTTACCCAAAACGTTAAAAGAACAGTACTTATTTCATTCATTTGAAACATCCCTGCTAAATAAAAGTATTAATTTCTTGGGAAAAAAAGAAGAAACAAACTGATTTCTGACCCCAAACTAGTAGAGTATACCATAAAAAAAAAAATATTTCTATTTTAAATAAACGCTGTTCTTTTTAACATTTTATCTATCAAGGAATCCTGAAAAATAACCCAGAATCCCAGTATCCCAGGTCCCAAAAAAATGTTTTAAACACTGATTATAAATCAACGTATTATTTCTGAAGTACGTGACACTGAAGACTGGAGTAATGATGCTGAAAATTCTGCTTTGCCTTGCAGGAATAAAATGCATTTTAAATAAAATTAAATTAGAAAGAGAGAGTGATTGTGTGTTATATAATTATTTATTAAAACTGTCAGCTTCTTCCACCTTTAAACCCCAGCATAAAATGACTCTTGTAAAGCTGTTGATAGTCCCCTCTATTCAGCTCCTACTGGCCCAACGAGTGGGTGATCCAGGACCCATCCTAAACTTCAGAGGCTCCGCAGGACACTTAGCTCACAGGACGGGTAATGGAGTAAGTGATGGGGCCATGCTGGAGACTGTCTGCTTTTCTTATTGCTATTAACATGGAGGAGGAAGCTCTAAATCAATCCAGTTCAGAGGCTCTTTAGAAGAGGAAGTGGATCTGCCAGCAAGAGGAAGTGACTCTGTCAGGATCAATTAGATACAGGCTATGAATGTTTCCCAGTACTTACAAACTGGATAGATTGTGAATGAAGTAAAAAAAAAAAAACAATTATGACTATTACTATCACTGTAAGAATTTTGATTCAAATGATAGTTTTGCTTTTACAAAAAGTTGGTTTCTTGATGTCATTCCTGATTATGATATCAGTGATCTTTGCTTTCTGAAATCTGCATCATTAAAACTCAATGTTTAAACTTTAGCAACAGCACATTCAACCAGATTCAAACCACTGACTGTTACCTACACTGGTCACTGGTGGACGTGTGATAAGGGTGGTGGTGGAGTGTTACTAATTACCTCACATGAACTAACAAGCACATAAACAGCAGTTATCTGTCCATCCCTGAGCAACTTAAGTGCTGCTTTAAAGCAGAGAGTGGCTGAGAAGAGTTATTCAGTTCAAATCCCAGAGCTCCCCCCGAGTGAGGACGCTTTTTGCTTCACCGATCTTCACTTGCAGAGACAAATCAGTTCGTCAGTTGACTCGGCAGATTGCCAGGTCAGAGAGACACAGAAAAACACTAAAAGAGACCTGACCAACACAGGCCGTCTTATATTTGGGTGAATTTTATGAAACCGGTCAAGAAACATCCAGATCACATTTCATCCTAAAAAACAAAAGACAAAATCACCAAGGATGAGCACATTTTACAATCTAATTTTACAATCTAATTACAATCTAATTTATCTTATTTTAATTCTAAATCTCAGTACTGTATTGTTATATTACAAAGATAATTAAATAAAATTAAATAAATTTTAAAACTAAAAGCTAATAACAAAAAAAAATATATATAAATACTGTGTATAAATATATAGGGGTTTTTTGTTGTTGTTGTTTTTCTTCAAATTCAAATTCTTCTAATACTTGAAGCCAATTTTGGGTCATTTAGAGTCTTTTTGCACCTTTGAAACAACAGGAGCTGCCAAGTTTTAAAAAGGCTTTAAAATTATTGCTTTTTATATCACAGTAATGAGAATTGAACTATATTTTTTATAGTGATACATAAATAAAATTAGTGTTAATTATCTTAAAATATCTTACAGTATTTTGTTTTTTGAAAAACATTGTTTTAATTATTTTGTGTTCTTTATATAAATAATTAGTAAATATAAATATAATAATATTTTAAAATATACAATAATCTAAATTTATATATATATATATATATATATATATATATATATATATATATATATACTAATCTGGTTTTTAAACTGGTTAATTTTTGTAGTTGATTAACTTTTAGATTTGTTGTTCCCAATATTCATATATTCATTCACTGACTCAAGAAATCTTTTTTTGCACTCTTATAGGAAACAATATCAAAAGATTTTCAAAAATGAAACAATAGTGTTGTTTCCTCACAACATTTCACCACAAGCCCAAATGCACGTGTGCTGGAAATGTAAGCAAACAAGTGCACTCAAAAATATCTCATTTTCCAGAACCTCTTATGGTCAAGGCCATTTTCTGTGGTATGTTTGGCTTGCCGGTTTACAGAAAATACAGAACATGTGCCTTATTTCTCAGCCTTCCCATTAGCCAAAGGGAAAGAGAGAGAGAGAGAATGAGAGAGAGAGGGACCAATGCTGGAGTCTGCATATTGATTGTGGGGCTGCTTTGCCAATGTTCCCTTAATATGTAGGTCAGCAAAGCTCCAGACTCACTCAAGTGCATGTTAAATTCTCTTATTTGGGTCGCACCTCAATTACCACTGCTCTGGTCCTGATAAGCTGCTCAAAGATGATGTGTAAGGAGAATTCCTTTGGAGTAATTCAAGAAATCACGCTCAGAGGCTATTTCGTGGCGCAACAGGCGCACATGGCGGAGAATAAACGGCTCTGTGTGTGTGTGTCGCTTATGCAAATGACAAGACCACCCATGTCTAACCTTCCCAGTCGCTCAAACTTCTTTACAAGCTTCGGCATCATCTCAAGAAAGAGACGAGCAGCGCTCCTGAAACAATGGCAACAAGCGAGTCTTTTCAAAATCTGTGCAAAGAGATGTAGCAACCGAGGTCGGCTTCAGTGCGCGATTGGCCTCGGCGCAACCAATGAAGAGATGCTGCGGCAAACCTCCAATCAGAATTAGCCGCTTTCGAACAAAGGAATGTTGCACTGCATTTGATTATACGAGAGCTAGGAGACTTCAAGAAAAAGATGCTCCCAGGGTACGTGCTGAGAACTATTCAACATGCAGACTTGCAGTAGCAGGAAAAAAAGGCAACAATGCTGCTATCTTTGTTTTAATATGAAAGCTTTAATGGATTAATCATGTGCTTTACTACTCTGAAGGATGTTCCATAGGGATAAACAAGCAACACATTCAATTAATACTCAACACACTCCCGGCATGGGGTCAGTGTTAAGCCTCAACCCTAAAGTCCTTTTCTATGTATGGGGGGGGAGGGAGGATGACAAGCTCAGGGATTCAACCCTCCACACACACTGCCAGAGAGATTAATGAAATGAATTTTTAGAGATATAATAAACGGCAAGAAGCAGACACATTCTTCAGGCTGGAGAGCACATGACAGGAGCTGTCAGTCATTTGAGAAAGAAGGAAAAAACTAGTGATTAGCGTTGCGTATTTTGCAGATTGTGATTACAGGGAATGTTTTGTAATTGAGCATCTTGTTGTGCAGGTTTTTCTCATTTATCGGTAGTAATGTTGAACAGTTTCTCTGCATGCAGTCCTGTGCTCTTTTGTTTCTAATATTTGAACACAGATTGAGGCTGATATTGTTTTTTTGGGCACTTTATACTGAGACAGTAAGAGATACGGAACAGAAAATAGGCAGAATTACAAAGTTATTGATGAAAAGTTACTATTTCATTTCTTAATAGTATTTTATACGCAATGTATCAGCGGTACACAATATTGTAAATGTTTTCAGTCAACCTTTTTTTCCTCGCAATTCTGAAAACTGTCAGATTAAGTTGTAAGGTACAAACTCTCAAAAGTTCATACATTTTGTAGTAGTTGCAATAAACTTTTTCTTTTATTTTTATTCGGTGGTAGAAAAAAAATCTAAATTCAGAAATTTAAAAAAAAGGAAAACTACAAGACTTTTCCCCTTGCAATTAAATTTGTGAAAAATTGCGAAATATTTATTGCCATTTTTCCAGTTTTCTTATTTATTATTATGTCCTTACATTATTTAAATATATTTATTACACTTATTTGTATCTCCGACATGGCCATATTTAGTCAATATTAAAGAAATCAAGTTTATATTTTCACAGAATGCTCTTTAAATTATGATTTTATGTAGAAAACAATAAATGACAAAAAAAAATAATAATAACTTTCGGTGGGTTTTCACAGACAGGGTCACATATAAAGCAGATTGGTTTTATATCTTGTTTTGAATTCAAGATTTTAATTGCATTAAGTTTTAAGTTTGTGCATTTCCTGGAAACCAAATCAAATTAAGCTACAAGTTTCTATAACCATTTGTAAAGCACTGCTCACTGCAACATTAATGTCATTGCTTTCGATTTGTAATACTTATAATAATAAAATGAATACCTTGAATGCACTTTTAGATGTCTGCCAAAATCATTTATATAAACGCATCAGGAAAATGAGGCAAACCACTTGTTTTGTAGTTATGCTGATGTGCACACTTTCCCTGCTCACTCCACCTCTGCTTCTTCATGCATTTGTTTTTTTTTCAAACACTGCAAAGTATGGCAGCTGAGCTAAAGGGCACACATATGATCCAGGTAGCGTGTAGGTGTGGCCCTGCTGTGCTTCTCAATAGGGTGCACTGACAGTAATGGTAGGGGTCCTTTAAAGCGTCCCAACATGAGTGACACTGGAACACACCTCCGTTACCAAAAAGCCAGCCACATCTGTCACCAGAACCTGTAAGAGCTCCCTAATTATCACACTAATTACCTGTGAAGGTGTATGATTACAATCACCTCCTGGACTAAAAGAACACAGGCTGGGATGCTGCTGTCATCTCTATTATTAAGAAGAGAGTGTGTTAAATGTATGTATTCATTAAGCTGCCAAACTTCATTATAACAGATTTTTGCTTTATCTGCTGAGACAGTGCATGCATTTACATCTTAACTCATTGATTAATGCTGCACTTTGTTTAAAGGGATGGCTCATCAAGTTTTTCTAAAATTTGCATGAGTTTTACTCTGCTGTGTAAGATTTTGAAGAATGTTGGTGAGCATTTATTTCTACAGTATGGGAAAAAATACCAGTAACTGTTTGATTACCAACAGTTTTGTGCTCAGCAGAAGAAATAAAAAAAGTCTTTATCTTTACAGAATAAAACACTGCCTCAAGCAAAGCATTCTGGCAACCACAATTTTTTTTCTGATATTGGTTCCCAGAAATACTTTGCTGTAAAAATAAGGACTTTTTAATGTTTAATGTTCATTTATCTTTAAACAAACTTTTGCCCAAAATGACCATAAATTTAAATCTACAGTAAGTTACTGGCATCCAGCTCCCAGTAAAACTGTAATTTCTACAGGAATTTCCTACAGTGTACACACTGAAATATAGTAACATAAGCATTTTAAACAAACTTTAGAGACGTGCCAACTTTACAAAGCCTGATGAATACAATTTTGAATTAATAGGTTTTGCTGTATTTAATCAGTAACACTAAATAAAAATGTTTAAATGTTTAAAAACATTTAAATATATATATTTTTTTGGTGCCATATTCAATATGTGTGTGTTTGTTTAGGATAAAGGGGTGTTAGAAGATATATATATATATATATGTACATCAGTCTGTTTCTTATTAGAGATTCCTTTATGCATGTAGGATAAGGTCCTAACAGAGTCAATACAGCATAGACTTTCCTGTCCACAAGACTGACTTTTTTTCAACATTACATCCTACACAAAATATGCCACAAATGCGCAGATTTCCCAGCCTTCCTCCAAAAGTCCCTCAGTACACCCAACAGGGATCATCTTACCATGAGAACCAGGCCTCAACCTCTGACACATCCCAGCCACTTGAAGGTTGTGCCCTTGAAGCACAAAGAGAGATTTCTTACCAATTTTCTGTTAAATCCATCTAGTTATTAGTACTAGATCTAGGTTATTATAAGACGTATTCAGTGCTGCTGGTGTATCAGAGCAGTAGATGAGACTATATCCCTCAGGAATTCACGGGAGATATATCTTATCGGCGGTGTAATTATCTCAAAGTGACGTTTAAGCCTACTGCAGTTCCTGAAAGTATGGCCACAGAGTAATTTACGGTGCATGAGATGTGATCCGTTCAAATAAATATAGAAAAATTGGTATTTAACAATCCTGATTGTTACATGTGGAAAGTTCCCCGTCAGGAGTGTGCTTAGAGAGTCACTGGAAAATGTGAGTTGGACCTTAAAGGCTGAAGAAGGGTGGAAGTGTGCAGGACGAGAGGGTGGGGTTGCCTCAGGATCGCTCACATGCTTTTACTGTTGCTGTGTGGAAACTTCAAAGAACTCTGTGGCTGAAGACGAGAAGAAAAAAATTCCTGGTTTTTCTTTCCCGCTTGCAACTAGGCAACATGCCTGCAGGCTAAGTAGTTGTCGCAAAAAGGAGAAATCCTCAGGTTTTTACATGAACTCTGTGAGGTCACGTCTCTCACCCCTACTCCAACAAAATCAGACTGGTTCCTGTACCAGACAACAAAACCTTCCTACAGAAACACATCATGAATTAAACATTTTAAAGCCCAGCTCTTATAAAGCTTGTTTATTTAAAGTTAAATAAATACGTAACTTTATCTGCATAAATAGGCATGGGTTCATAGACAGTGCATACCCAGAATAAGTCCAACATGCCTTAGTAATAAGCATTACTGGCATGCATCTTAAGACAAAATAAAAGGCACAGACATGTTTTAAGATCAGTCAGTGCAAGTTTCTTTCAGCTGATAAAACTCAAGTTTACATTTTAGTTCAGGACTAGGCTTGAGCTTTGTCTGTGAAACCAGGGGATTAAGCATTACATCACTTGCTCATCAATAGATCCTCTAAAGTAAATGGGTGCCATCAGAATAAGTTCAAAGAGGAACTACTCGGATTAGGATTTGTTTTTCTTTACAAACACGTCTTGATTCACAAAAGGTTTATTGATAAACTGGAGTATATTGTGATGTTTTTAAACATCTGTTCGGGATCTCATTCTGACGGCACCCATACGCTTCAGAGGATCCTTTGGTGAGAAATTTTAGATTTCTCCAAACCTGTTTCAGTGAAGAAAACCTGGCCATCAGAGACGTCAGTCTGAAGCTATTTAAAGTATCTAATAAATAATAGCAATCAAATAAGTATCTTAACTCCTGGATCTTGAGTAGAAGCCACAAAAGCCTCTAAAAGAAGACGATCGCTGTCAGATATCAAAGCTTCAACAGAGGAGTGACCTGCCACCTTGTGCAAAGCACTACCCCGCTGTTTTATGTCAGGAATAAGAGGTCCTAAAAAATTCCTGGCAGATTCTCATGGCTGTGTGTCACAGAATCCAAACTGCGAGAAGTGGGGGAGGTTTACTGCCGTCTGCCAAGTGCTTCAGTCCAAAGTACATACAGTGAAATGACTAATTCCTTCTATTATTTCAGCAGAACTAAGCTTTATTTCTGTACTTTAGTTTTGCTAGTCGTCATATCTGTACGTACTCTTACTTCAAATACGTAAGTAGTGACCACAAAGCTATGGTGGAAATCAGATATGAAGATCATATGCAAATAAGACCTGACCTAAACTGCTGCATTCAAATTTAAGGTGCGTAAATGATAGGAAGAAAATGAACAACGCTATGAAAACTGTTTAAATTTAAACTCACTATCTCTACAATGTGGCTTTAAGTTAATGTATGCAAAACCCCGTCTTTCACAGGAGATCTCGCAACCTTAAATGCTGTCTGCCTCCTTTGAAGCCGCTCTCTTGGTATGATCAAAGAACACATAGCACCGGCAGAACGTCTCGCTGTAGATGAGGGTACAGACACCTGCTTTATGGCTCTCGACGGAAATTACCGCCATCCCATCCTACACAGCACATCCCTGCCTCTTCTATTATTCGCATGTTCTTGTCTCAAAATAAGCATTTAGCTGCCAAATAGCTCCTGCTTTGAGGAAATTAACTAGATCATCACTTTTTTTTTTTTTTTTTTTACGGGATCAAATCCAGTCATTTCTAACAAATCTCATATGAGACAGGTGTTTGGCATTCCTCCTGCATTATTAGTACTTTTCTTCTCATTTGAACATTGAAATATACTCACTTGTGTCCATTTTTGTGATATGACTTCATGTAGTATTAACAGAAGAACTGTTAGTTGGTTGTGATGTCATTTTTATTATTTTTTAAAATCTAGTGCTTTCTAAATGATAGGCATTTATAAGCACAACTACACTGTAAAGGTTTAATAATAATTTGTTCTTTTGTCTTGTTTTCAGTAAGAAAAAAAATATATGTAAAAATAAATGTCATAAAGTTAGATGCAATATGTTTAAGTTAGTGCCAGCAACCGATTAATTGTGATTAATCACATCCAAAATAAGATTTAGTTTACATAATTTGTTTGTACTATAATGTATATATTTAATAAATATCACACATATATTGTGTAAAAAATATAGATTTTTTTAATGCAATTAATCATGATTAATAGTTTTACAGCACTAACAATCAGATATTGTATCCAAACTGTAAGTAACTATATGTTATATGTATTATGTATGTGTTATACCGTATATATAGTGTGTGTGTGTGTGTGTATATAGGCATACACACACAGTAGTCAACATTCAAAGTAGGTCAAAACCTTTCATCAAAGTTGTCCTAAGACAAGAATAGGTATTGTTTTTGATTTTAGGACAACTTTGATTAAAGGTTTTGATCCACTTTGAATGTTAACTACTGTATATATATACAGTATATATATATATATATATATATATATATATATATATATACATATACAGGCTTTTTATATATACACATAAATGCATGCATATATATGTTTTTTAACTTCTTAATTTAAAAAGCAATAATATTTCACAATATTACCGTTTTGATCGAATAAATACAGCCTTAGAAAGCAAGAGAACATGAAAACACACTTTTGAATTTTAGTTTATATTCCATTTTGTGAAATGAATCTTTCTTTCTAAAATTAGAAACGAGAGAAAACAAAATAGCCAATTGATCTCATATGGTACAATTTGTGAACAACCAACTCATAAGACTTAAAAATTAACATTAAACAATACTATAAAATGCTGTAAAAGTATTGCTCATGACACCTAATGCATAAACAAATGTTAAACTTAAGAGTAAGTTGTTGTTAGAGAAATATCTGCTGTTCAATCTAGCATGGTCAACTTTAAAACTGCAGGCGTACAGAAGCAAAGGTCACTGCTTCAAAATTACACAATCCCGTGCTGTTGGAGGGCTTACGTAACAATTATCAGGGGGAAAAAAAGAGGTATGCTTTCACATGGTCTCTTGGTTATATAATATCATCTAATTAAACTTAAGCGGCCTCTAAGCATTTATCCAATCAGGTATCAGGATGTAATTTGACAGTTCACTCAAACATCTGTCAAATGTGTGTAACGGAAAAAGAGAGACTTTGAGGGGCTAGAAGTGTGATCTGTCTCACTCTTACAGTTTTTCTCGATTGCTAAAACACTATAACCAAGCTTTTAAACTAAAATTTCAAAACCATAACGCTATTTTTCTAAAAGCACACCCATTTCCCTACTATAAACTCCTGCAGGGCAGCTAGGGGATATGTGGACATTCCCCAGGTGGAGAGGGCGGTTCCCGCATCCAGATCTGTGAAACCTATATGTGTGGCTCCTGGATGGAATGCGACAGACTTAAGCACTCTACCACTGGCGGTGGTGGATACTATCACTCAGGCCAGGGTCCCCTCTACTACACAGGCCTATGCGCTGAGTTGGAGTCTGTTCACAGATTGGTGTTCTTCTTAAAGAGAAGATCCAGAAGATGCACAGTTGGAGTAGTGCTTTCTTTCCTGAAAGAGAAGTTGTAGCAAAGTCTCTCGGCCTCCACTTTGAAATTGTATGTGGCTGCTATCGCAGAACATCATGATGCAGTGAGTGGCCGGTCACTCGAAAAGCATGATCTCATCGTGAGGTTCCTGAGGGGCACCAGGAGGATGAACCTCCCTAGGTCACCCCTAGTGCCCTCCTGGGATCTCGCTGTTGTCCTGGCTGGCCTTCAGAGTGGTCCATTTGGGCCACTCAAGACAGTTGAGCTTAAATTCCTGTCTGGTAAGACAGCGCTCCTGACCATGCTCATTTCCATTAAGAGGGTCGGGGACCTCCAAGTATTTTCGGTAAGTGAAGAGTGCCTTGTGTTCTTGCCGGCCTACTGTCATGTTGTCCTGAGACCCTGGCCAGAAGGCCAGCTTCCCCTTTTGTTCTGCCAAACTGTAGCAACGAATAGGAAGATTTGAAGCAGTCTTTAGGAAGGTTAAAATCCCTTCCTTAAGGCTATCCTATCAGGAACAACAACAATTATGTGTGGGTCAATAGTATGTTATAAGTAGTTGAAATAATCACAAATATCAGAGCATGTCCAAGCATCTCAAGAACCCCAAGACTCCAGAGGGTTAATAAACTGTTGCATATGAACCCGCATGCTTCACGTCCTCATTCATGACAGAATGATCCGTCAAAAACGGTTCTTTGACTGTTTTCACAAATGCGCTTCCAGAGACTACTCATCGCCCCGTGGGCAGGATTATTAACCGGCTCCAGCATCTAAATTGACTCGTATATTCCAGCGGGGACGTCACATTGAGGAGTATGTGAGTGAGTTCATTTCTTACAGCCATCTAGTTCAAGCTGATGAGGAATGGATTAATATTTGTTTTTTGTCGTGTCTGGACCTTGATTTATTGTACAATCTACCTGACGAGAATCCTGATTGGACACTAGTACAGCTACTAGACTCTGTGCTTTTATTCTGTGGGTCACGTTTTCCTGGGGGCGGAGGCGGTCAAGAACGGGAAAATCACCGCGCTGTGAACGTCATGCATAACCCATGGCTCGGCTCCTGTGCGGCCATGCGACGAAACCCTGATGCGCTCAAAATGGCCGCCACGCCAGTCTCTTCACCCAGGAGGACGATTGATCCCGCACTCACGCTCAAAATGGCCGCCGAATTCAAGTCCCTGCCCAAGATGGCCGCCATGCCTCAGCTCGAGTTCCCAAACAAGATGGCCGCCGATCTCGAGCCCACGCACAAAATAGTCATCTTAGAGACTGTTCCCGTGGTAACTGCCCTTACCGTTATGGCCGTTGCCATTATGAGTGTGTGGGCTGCGCACTGCTCGCCTGAACCTCTCTGTGATCCAGCTCTGCCCTGGACTGAACCCTCTGAGGCTGTCCCTGAGTCCGTCGTGGACATTAATCTGCTAAGGCCTGATCCGCTAGAACCTGCCGAGGATCTTGATTTGCTGTGGCCCGAGCCACCTGAGCCGTTTCTCTAGATGGACTGCGCCGCCGTCTGCTCCGCCCTGAAGGGCCTACAAACTGTCGCTGCCTGGTAGACCCTGGAGGGCTTCTCCGTCGCCTGCCCCGCCCAGGTGGGCATCTGCTCCACCTGATCCACACAGATGGGCTTCTCCGCTGTCTGATCCGTCCCTGGAGGGCGTCCCCTCCATCTGCGTTGCCCTGGTGGGAGTCTCCGCCGCCTGCATCGCTTAAGTGGGCTTCTCTGCCGTCTGCCCCACCCTGGAGGTCGTTCCTGCCGGCTCCTAAGCCTGGGGTGTCTGAAAGCCGCCCCTTTGAGGGGGGGCTATATAACGATCAGCTGGATGTGCCAGCCCAGCTCTGGATGGCACTCCAGCTCTCCATGAACTGTGTGTGTGTGTTTGTGTCTGTATTCATCCAATGACTCGTATCAGTGAACTCTTGTCTCCGTCCACCTTGTCTGTTGTCATAATCTTTCATTCCTGTCTCCGCCCACCTTGTCTGTTGCTATAGTGTTTTATTCCTGTCTGCGCCTCACAGTCTAATTATCAGGTGCATTCTGTCTCGGTCTTATCACGGATCATTGTTTATATGTATTGTCGTCAATCCTGTGTTTCTCGTTCGTTTTCAAGTGTTCTCTTGTGGATATATCGTTGCCGACCATTGCTCCCATTTGGATTTAGTTTTTGTTGTTATTTGGTTTGTTGTTGTTATTGACCTATGCTACGTTTCTGGATTATTCTGCTGTCTTCGCCCTTTGATGTGTTTGTTTGCCGGTGATCGACCCTGTCCTGCTTCATTCTGAGTTGTTAATAAACTGTTGCATATGAACTCGCATGCTTCATGTTCTCATTCATGACAGATGTAAGCACAAAAAGATAAGTATTATAATATATTGTAATTGCTGTTATGATTATTTATAGATTGATATACCATTTTATAAAGTTGTTTATAAGGCATTATGCATGCATTATAATGCATTAAGAATGTCATCATAATGCATTATAAATAGAGCCTTTATAGAAAGCGTTACCGTAAATATTTCTGAGGATTTTCATTGCTGTTTGTTTTTCTAAAATCTTTCTTATGTGGAGAGTGTGAGTGAGGGAGCATGGGAAGGTACAGCCACATAGGACTATTACCATTAGCATTATTATTCAATTAATTTATTCTCTTCACCTACTGAAGGCGTGAAACTCAAAGAGGACGCTTCTTCCCAAACTCCAGGAAAATCAAATTTTCACCACAGAAATCATCAAATACTGAAATACACAGACAGGTAAGAGTAAGTGAAAATATCGCCTTTCTCAAGGTGATACATTTAGATGGAGCATGCTGTTTGTCTGACATTACTTCAGCTGCTCTCTGTTCAGTATCTTTCACTAAATAACTTCTGTGGCTTCAATATTTAAAGTAGAAAAGATCAGATAGTTAAAAGGGTTCATTGTGACTCTGAGGAGGTAAACGCTTGATTATTCATGCTTTAGAGTTCTCTGTGTCCATGGTATCCCATTGGTAGCAGGGCTGTGATTATTGTCCATTAACCTGTCCAGCAAAATATTCACTACTTCAGAGGTCAGGGTTTGGCTGTTCCATGGGCAGTTGGTCTTTGCTGATCGATGATGAATAATATTAAAATAATGATACATTGCACAGAGGTTTTACCTTTCTGTTGAAAGACAATGTTTTGATGATTTTTAAATCCTGACACCACATTCTGCCTTTTTTTGGCTAAATTTTATTGTGCAATGTTGGGAGCACCACACAATAATGGCAGCTAGTGTGGTGTCAAAACCACTCTATTATAAAATAAATCATCAGATTGAAATCAGACATGTGGTAATATTCCTGTTTACAGAAACTGTTAAATTGACTTGGAATTTACACTCTTTCAACGCCTCATTAGTCCAGCAATGGAACAACTCATTAAGACTTGATTTTCCTGTGGGATTTGGCAATGAAAAAGGAGGGAATGTGAGTAAATTAAAATTCTCACTCTCATGATATATGCAACCCTTGCTTTGTTTAGGAAAGATATTGGTAGAGTAATTGCTCAGAAACACGTGGGAAGCACAAATTGTGGGTAAAACTAATAAACAAATGCTTTAGTATTTCAATCACACACTGCAGCTAAATACTGCTGTCATTCTTTTTCTGTTTTATTTCTGTACACACAGAGTTAAGTTATTTATTATATTTTCCAAATGAATTCCCTCAGTCCTTGAAAAATCAGGTTGGGGACAACCAACATTCACATTAAATCAGTAAGTGCAAATTTTGATACCATCTGTCTTGCTTCACTGTGGTTGTTCCCTCCAGCCCTGCAGTCTCGGGGCAACTCACACATTTTGATCAACAGTGTGCATGCTGTTTACAAGCAGGAGCTAACAGAGCATAAACAAAACTCATGGTGTTGTACTATATTACTAATTGCTGGGTGATTAGGTATTTTTGGTCATTAATGTTAGTTTGGTGTAAAATAAACACTATGCACCTCCACATCTTTTGTTTAAAGCTGCAAGACACCAAAGTGTTTTAATGATTGTTAAAAAAAGGAGATTTGCCAATAGGGTAATAAAACTTATGCAAAATGTATTCTCTGAGAAAAAGTCTTAATGTCTTGTACAATTTAGCTCCAAAAACAAAATTATCTTGTTCTAAAATGTTTAGGTCTGAAAACTGAAAAAACTGTACAAAAATACTTATGAATAAAAATAACTTCTTAATTGCATACACACAGAATGATATATAAGGCTATTTAGTCCCGCAGTGTCAACTCCACATAGTTTGCTGTTTGTTCTTTACTAAAGTACAAAAAGACAAAGAAAATGTTCTTTGGATCATCAACACAACTTCCTGTGATGTTCAAGAAGTGTATTATCCAATAGAAGTCTATGCTCCAATAATCATTTGACTGATATAATAAAGAACGTGGTGTTTGGTTAGAGGAATTAGCTGACAAAGAAATCTCACTGCTGATTCCCATGATGTCCCACTTTTTCTCAATCTAAAGCCAGTGAGTTAATTTGCACTGAAGCCTCACAGTGGGACGTTCGTAATCTTTAGATTGTGTTTGTGTGTATAGTCTCTGCATATAGTTTGTGTTTACTGCTGTGGTACACTGTAAACCCTAATGCTGTAACTAATTAATTGAACTGAGTTGTATTAACTTAAATAATTACAATTAGTTTATATTAATTAACCTTTTTTGAGTATTTATACCTGTTTGTAGATTCAGGAAAAATGTAAAAATAAAACATTTAACGTTATGCCACACTTATTTTTCAAAATGAGTCAGCCAAAACATGGATTTTTATTTTTTCTTAGCCGAAACAAGTTATGTTATTCATATATCTCTGGAATGCTTGATTCTGATTGGTCAATTGGTTTGTAACGACAAAAGTCCAAAAGTCCAAACATGGATTCAGAAACTACAACTGCATCAACAACTACCACAATAACAGCTCCAAAGTAGTAACGCATAACCGGTACTATTTGTATGTTTAAAATCCCTCCGCGCCAACAAAGATCCGCTTTGCGTCGGGTCCTTATCACACTGTCAGGGCTTATTTCTGGGATAACTACCGGCTGCCTGTACATTATCCCTTATGTATAATATTACTGTCTGACTTGTTACACAATGTTCAGAAAGTAGTTCAAGTGTTCACGCTTCCTCATAAAATTTGATAAGTGGGTTTGGCATGCTGTCCAGGGAGCCAGAAGAACGACGGGCTCGAACCCTAGCGATTGGAACCCTAGCGAGGGTAAGGGCTCGGTGTCCGGCTCGAACTCTAGCTGCCCCCCGGAGTGGGAAGTTGTGTTTAAAGGGAGGCAGAAGGGGAGGAGGAGGGTTTGCAAAAGCGAGATAAAGATGAATGGGAAACTGTGGTTTTATAGTGCTTTGGAAAGGGTGGTTTTAAAGTGCTTTGGGTGATCGTAACAAGGGGATTGATTAGCTTATTGCTAACAGCTGCGGGCAATTCGTCCAGCGATCCACTCGAAACTATGTTATTATCAAAACATTTATATTGCATTCAAGATGCACAAACTACTATTTAAAGGAATAGCTTGCACAAAAATGAAAATTCTGTAACCTGTAAGACATTCATCTTCAGAATACAAATTAAGATATTTTTGAAGAAATCTGAGAGATTTCTGACTTAACTCTGTTGTATTCAAGGCTTGATGTTGTTATTTTTGTTTCTTTGCAGACAAAAGGTATGCTTAAAAAGTAAAATAACAGTTGAACCACTGATATCACATGGACTATTTTAACTACCCTAATTTATATTGCACATGTACTGTAGGTCGCATAACTGTATATGCAAAACATCTTAATTTAGGTTCAAAAGATAAATGAAGGTCTTGCAGGTTTGAAACAACATTAGGGTGAGTAAATTATGACAGAATTTTAGAAATTGGGGGTGAAATGTCCCTTTAATTTACAGGAGAGCTATAGCACTACATGAAAAGTATATTACATATTTATAACAAGTACCTCAAACAGTGTCTTTCCATACACAAATGCCAGGATTATCACAGAAAATAACCAGTACACAGGCAGCTATCTCCACACAAACATGCAGCCATCCATTAATTGTATTGGACGTGCTGCAGTTGATCAAAAGCGTGTAAAAGTAGAAACCAGAGGAATTTACCACATTTTCAGCACGTTCTCCCTTCCAAAATCTCAAAACAAAACCAACCAACCAAAAGGCAAACAAGGACTTTCCATGACACATTAACTATTCATACCCATTTGCATGGCAGTGCTGTCCATGGATGCCAGGATGCAGTCTCTGTTCAATGCTAATGAACGCCTGCAACACGGGGATAAGAGAAGGGGTTGTTGTTCTCTTTGAGAACGGGCCAACGCTAATATGGATGACTCATTTGTAATGTAGAACAAGATCAATTAGAAATCTGGCATGGGAAAGTCTGCATAGAAAACCTGTGCAATGTAAACCCAGGCCCCCCTCTGAAGAATCATAGAAAAGCAACTCCTCATTTACGAGAATAGGAGTGTTTTGTCAGTAATGGGATTACAGGAGGCTGATATAATGTATGTTGGCAGCTGGTTTCAGCACTCCGCATTTATTCTTGCCAGCACCAGCTTATTTTGTATGGTTTTAAAACAATACATTTTCCAAATTGTTTATGTCTTCGTACAGCGATCTTATGGAGGCAAGCTGTTAGTTGGCAGTTCGTGCTGAGAATACACTGGTGCTTCAGTACAAGCCCCATCGTACTACAAGGCTGCAGACACAGAGTGGTTGATAATATATTTTTATGAAATGCCTAACCTAGTTTTACACAGGATGTTTGTATATATTTGCAGAGATGCCATGAAATAAAAATAAGTGTTGTGAAAGTTTTCATTGTCAAATCTAATTAGTGCTGCTTATGGGAAAAGATGAGCTGTACTCTGCGGTAAGATCTAGCTTCACACAACCCTTTTTTCCCTTTGTAAGCAATAATCCGAGGCTGTCGCACTTTGTTTGCAGATCTACTTCAGCGCTAACTCTGTTTACTTTTGAGGTTCCCGTGTGTGTTTTTGCCAGCATCATCTTTGACTGGTGCGAAATTGAACTTGTGTCAGACAGCGGCAGTGTCAGCTGTAAGCTTCATTCCTGCTTTCCTGCTCACTGTGGCAGAGCTGCAGAATCGGCATTTGTGTTACACAGTATTTACAGCCCGCTCTAAGCCTGGGATTCATTCTGAATGCCAATATGATAAATAAGCTGACTGCACTAGGTCTCACACTGGTGCTCTCTAAAACCACCTTGGTCTGGCTAGAACTGACCTTTAGTATGACTAATTATTTCTCATTTTAGTACCTAAGATTTATCTAAAAAGTAAATTCCTACTTTTTCTTAAGTGTCTCTAATACCGGTGTACTTACATAGTAATTAGATGTGTATGTAATGTGTAACCACAGTGTAAGTAGTATCTACAGCTTAAATGTTTGTGTAATTACACATATGTAACAACCCTTTAAATAGTATGTGTAACAGGTCATTGGTAACAAAAAAATTTTTTTACACGACTAACAGCAAAGAAAGTGTTACACTTTATTTAAAGCAGACAATTCCTGCTGACTTACCATGTAATTATTCTGATGTTACTCAGCCACAGTCAGTAATTTACATATAACACAGAATGCACAGAAAGTTACATTTTATATTGAGTGGACAGTTCCATATAAGTAAACTGGTATTAGAGTGGTGCACCAACTCCAAATCGAGATCCAACTCCTCCTATAGTACTGTACTTTACATACAAAAGCTGCATTGCAACGATTTGCATCATGAACTGAACTCAATTTCATTTTATAAGTTAAAGCATTATGAACACCTATCTAATAAGTGTGTTGCAAAAAAGGGAGGCATCTACACTTTACTATTTTTTTGGTGATTAAATAGGCAAGGGCTTTTAAAGCATTGGAGAAATAGCACTGAAAATAATTTTTTGAATAGTTTATTGATTTGGTGATTTTTGACTTCAGAGGGTTTTCAAATGATTGAACCAGACAGACAAAAAAACAAAAATTCGAACAATAATTTTTCACATCGTTCCAAAGTTTTTACATCCATTCTACTGATCGATGGTCTTACAGGATTGGAACAACATGAGGGTGAGTAACACATGACAGAATTTTTGGTTGATCCATCCCTTTAATGTCTAGGTGCAGAGTCTTTGTTAAAAACATTCTGTCAATCTATCTGTTTTATTTTTTTCAACAGAACCTGGATAAAGTCAAATCAAAATGTCTCTAAATCCCCAATATCTGCTGAAGTAGAGCACATTCATTTTTTTTCCCATTAGAATAGAAATTCATTTAGTACTACATTTATTTTTGCTCTACATATCCCATTCCTCATAAAAAACAATTGATAAAAATGCTGACAGATATTTAATTTGAATTAATTTCACTTTGACCAGCTCTCCTCACAATCTCTTCAACTCTTCAACTCCCACTATAAGCTCTGTGGAGGAAGAGGAAGCCTTGAGCCTAGGAAGCACTGGAAGGACGATAAGGATATCTGGAGTAAAGTGGATTATGCTGTAAATCTTGCCCTCTGAGGACTGCACAGAGAAATGCTGACAACTTTATTTGGACAGCAAAATAGAGAAGCCAAATAAACACCGTTTTCTATATTTACAAAGCAAGATCACTTTCATTCCACACAAAAAACTGGACAGGTCTAATGATAATATTAACATGTTATTTCATAAACACATATTGGCAAATATAAATAGTGAAGTGAACACTGAATTCATATTTGTACAGTGTCACCATGTCAACACTTTCCCATAGGTCAGGGAACCAGGTCATGACATTCATTTACTTTTCCACTTATCCTGCTGATGAGTGTAGATCAAGTGCATGAAGTACATCAGAAATGAAGCTTTTATACTATATCCAGAGTACATCAGTGATTACAAGGGGTTTTGTTTGCTTTTGATGCAACACAACATGGCGTTTGTGTTTGGTGTAAACCAATGTAAGAGACTAAGCCATTGTTGCCAACTATTTTCAGCTGAAAGCACCATAACTAAAGCCCAGGGGAGTGGTTTCACCAGCCTGCCGCACACCCGTTTGTAAGATTGGGTTGTACGTAAAACATGCTGTAAGTCATGCATAGAATTAATACCTGTTGCACCATCTATGCATAGTCCTACATCTGAGACTAAATATTATGCTAAGTTAAAGGTAGTGTCACCGGCGAGCCAACACAGACACAGTGGGGGTGGCGTCATGCCTCGGAGAGGCAGGTTTTATTAAATAAATACAACAAAATAACGTGTCAAAGGGGAATAAAAGTGTCCGAAAATAAAAGGGAAACTGGTGTCCTCGTAGTGCTGCTTGAGTACGGTGAGGGAAGGGAAGTGCAGACGGGAAGGGGGTCCTGGTAAGGGGCGGAGTTGCTTCCTCCGGCTGCTCTGTACGTCTTTGGCGGCTTCCACCTCTCCTTTGCGGCTCGCGTCCTTTGACTCCGGCTCGCGTTCCTCACGGCTCAACCTTTTCCGCGGCTCGTGTCCTTGGGCAGCTCGCTTCCGGGTGACCGCCTGACGGCTCGCTGCCACTCCTCCTCCGCACCCTTCCAGGACCCACGAGGACACCAGCGTGCATGCACAGGGGGGAAGAGACCGGTCTCCCGAGGAGCAGCCTTTTAACGGCTGCCAGCCGTGTAGAGCCCCTCCTCTCATCCGCCCACTCCCGTCGGGAACCTGGAGAAGGGCGGCACTGAAGGACGGGGGAGGCGATGATTGGCGGACGAGGCCAGCTGCCTCGTCACAGTAGGTATAAAAGTGAAAAGTCATGATTTTCTTATACTTCAAAAGTTTTTAAGATTAAGGCATGTTAAATATTACTGTGCACATTATTTGTAGTAATGTTTATGATGTTTTCAGGCATATTAAACTTGTTCCATTCATCGTCTTGCTTTGTATAAATGCTTGGAGATATTTCACGTTTTTAAGTCCATTCATTAGGCTATTTAGCGTGCCATCCAATAATCACAGTTTTGTGTGTTGTTATTTTTAATCAGAAATAAAGTATCAGCTTTTACATTTCTTCAGCTTTATTACAAAATACAAAGGTGTTTTGTCAGCTACAGAAATACATGAACAAGGTCAAGGAAACTCATATTTACAAGAGGAAAGACATTCATCATATATGCCTCAATAGTCAGCAAGAAAAAAACTCTAGACAGAAAACCAAAACCCCATCCATGATAGAATGGAGAAAAAAAACCTTGGGAAAACCAGGCTTAGTTGGGACAATTTCTCCTCTGGCCGAACGCCCCCCACAACCCCCCTCTTATAAGGCCCTTAATAATTTTCCTAATAATATATCTGAATTCGCTTTAGGTACTTTTTTTAACAAGTGATGTTGATAAACAAATTTTGGGAGAAACACGTCCGAATAACTAGCCACGGCTGGCTCCCCATTTCCTCAATCAGCCTATTGCCTGTTCATACAATCAGAACCAAGAGTCTCCGCCTTAAATAAGCTTGATTTCCTCCCTTCTGCATCTCATTCTTGCATTGCACTGCTTAAATATCCTGATTTACAACTGTGACATTGTCTGGCAAAATCACCAGCACATAAGTTAAGATAATGACTGTGTCATGATTAGCTGGATGTGCTATCCTGCTGATGGCAATCCAGCTCCCTGCAAACTGTGTGTGTATGTTTTGTGTCTGTTTTCATTCATGGACTCCTTTTAATGTAGTCTTGTCACCGCCCATCTCATATGTTATCACGGTTTCCACTCATGTCTCCACCCCCCTTGTTTGTTGTCATGGTGTTTCATTGTTGGCTCCACCTTCTTTCCTAGTATTATGTATATATAACTCAGAAGTGTTTGTGTGTTGCCACGGTCCATTTGCGTCGTCCTGTTGTTTTCTTACTCTGTGTAAATCTCTCACCTGTTCTTGGTGTTTTACCCTCTGGATTGTATTTGTTGTGTACCGACCTATCCCTGGACACTGACTATTCTCTTGCTTTTTCTACGCTATTTCTGTTTGCGGTTGATTGACCCTGCCTGTCTCACTCTGTGTTTTCAAATAAACAATCTGCAAATGAATCCGAATGTCTCCTCACTCCCTGCTCGTGACAGAATGGACTGTCAACAAGGATTCAGGGATTGTTTTGATCGGCGAGACCCAAGACTTTTCTTTGCCTCGTAGGCAGGATTATAAGGTACCGGAGACATATCTGTGTTCGCTGTTTCAGCACGGACGCCACATTGACGAGTATGTAAGAGATTTTATTTCGGTGTCTCATCATGTTCATGTCAATGAGGAGACAATCAAGATGTACTTTCTGTCTGGGTTAGATCTGGAGTTATTGAGTGATCTGCCTGATGAAGACCCCGATTGGACTTTAGAACAGTTAATAGACTTTGTTTTATCGTACTGTGGTTCCCGTTTCACCGTTGGTGAAGTTAGGGAGGACGTGTGCATGCGCGATCACAGACAGAGTAATCGCTGTGTCGCGAACGCCAAATCAAGCCCATGGTTCGGGCTCATTTCACCATAAGCACCACCAACTGACTTTGTCTGCAGGTTTAGGGACTTTTCAGTGTTTTCTGAAAAAAAAAAATATATATATATAAAAATAGATAATGATTTTAACCATTATCATTAACCAATAACCATAACCTTTTAACCATGGTAAAATATATACAGTATATATATATCAAGAGCTCTGTACATTTCTAGAAAATATGATCTATGTTTGTAATGCATCTACATTTAGCTGGGGATTAGTTACGTGTATCTTGCTATTATTAAACTCATAACACTTTTTATACCCTTTCCATTCCAGAAAGCAAAGGCATCTCCCCTGAGATTATGTTTCTGGTCAATTGAATTAAGGAAGTCAAAGAAGGTGAGAGACTATTTCTGAGGGAGGAAGAGGGCAAAGGATTAAACAATAGTATTGGTGCTTGAAGCATGAGAGGTAAATCAAACTTCTCTAACCTTCTCATAACACATCAATGGTTAGAGGGTTCAAAAGTGCACAGCAGCAAGCCAATGAGGCATAGTGGGAATGTGATGGGTTTGTAATGTTCTGTGACCGTTTTTGTCATCACCTGCCACACACAGCACTAGTATATGCTTCAGGACATTACTGTCGGTTTAGACTTGCCATGAACACAATAATAAGCCAAAACTTTGCCAGTGGGGGTGGGAGGTGCACTGTAGTGTGCACTTTGCGCTCTGCTAGATTTTGTTAAATGCTACCAGGGACACATAATCTTTAGTGGGTTCAAGTTTACTAAAATCCATTCCGTGACTTGTTATTACATTTTCTAATCTTTTTCTGCCTTCCTTTTACCTAAAATTTACCTTAAAATATCATTAGTTCACAAAACATTAATAAACGTAATAAATTTATATACAGTGTTAAACAATGTGTGCGACTGCAAAAACAAAAGAAAAAGTAAACGTATTAGCTGCAGGAGAGTAGAGTTCAAACAGGAGAGTAGAGAGTAGAGTTCAAGCTGAGGTTCAACAGCTCCATTGTACTTCATACTAAACATCATAGGTTATTTTCTTGGCCTTTTTAACATGTTTTGCCTAGTAATGTAATAAATTGTCTGCTGTGTTGCATTGATTATATGCATTCATAATAATACATATGCTGATTAGGTTCTCAGTTCTGCTCTGTCTGCTTTGATACTCTGAATTATCAGATTCTTCTATCCACCAACTCATAACTGTGCATCACAGGGATACCACTTCGCTGACTTGAATCCTATCTCCCTGGTTAGTCTTTCAGGGCCTTGGGGGAGAGAAAATATCCAAAGCACATCAGCTGCTCGCTGGCATTCCTCAGGGATCAGCTCTCAGACCTCTCTTCTTCTCCATATACTGTACATTATATGCAGGGTTTAGCTCCAGTTTGCCTTAACAAACTTGCATGGAAGTTTCAACTATACCTAATAGACCTTGGTTAATTGTTTCAGGTGTGTTTAATTAGTTTAATCCTTTCAGTATTATTTCAAACATAAGTCTTTGTAACACTTAGGACAGACAATTGTGTTCTGTGTGGAGTGTATGGGATCTACTGATAATGTGAACTAGTTTTACCCTCAACTGAAGTTCACATGAGGTGCACAGTGCTAAAATAATCCATGTGTTTACCATCTTATCCTAACATATCATCTGTTCTAATGTGACAAAGGGTTTACACACTTTGTTAAATAAAAAAAAAAACATTTTTTGTGCTTTTCAACATATCACAACTTGTAAATGTTTTGTAGATGTACATTTCATAATTTACTAATCTCTTATAAATGACTCATAACCATCCGCTATTCTAAAGTGTTACCTTTTGCTTTAATAAAAGGTTGAGAGATGATAAAAGGTTTGTGTTATATATTTTTCATGTAAAATAATTATATTTGTAATAATGCTATTTTATATATTGTCACCTAAACATATGCTCATCTCAAAGAATGCAAGGAAGTCATTAAGAAATCTTTAGAGTTAAATCTAGAGTGGAATAGTCGACATTGCTTCCTTCCAGTAAGTCAGTTTGGCGATGCCAGTAAAATATTTTCTGGTCCAAATAATTTCCCTTTAAACGGTTTAGTATCTTGCCTAATCTGGTTCATGCTTCATGACACCAATGAAAATAAAGAATAAGTGATATCCAGTGAATAAAACAGATGCTCCTACTGATACAGGGCCGGTTAATTTACTCCATTTACAATTACTTCTCATATGGCATATGTTTAAGATGATGGCATTCTAGGATTCTTATTCTGAAACCTGATCAAAAGAAAATATAATACGAAAATCGTAATTTCTGTTTCAAACAATTCCAAGGCTGTTATGGCTGGAGGCATATCAGGACTATGTATTTTATGAATGCAGGCTTCAGGCCCATGTTGTTTTATTACCCATGTGGCCCACCTAAATGTACACATTGACCATTATCACTCTGTGACAATTGAAAGCGAAAGTCATTTTTAGATGAATCTAACCCTTCAGACAATTGCCACTCCAATATCCGGCAATGTAACTCAGGCTGCCTTCTGTTTTCTTTGTCAGTTATCAGACAGCGGTATAATAAAAGAGAGACTTTGGCTAGTCTTTTATATCAGGAAATATGAATTATTGAGCTGTCTGAAGATCAGGCTTAAGATTACAAAGGAACATATCTCCAGCAGACATCATATAATGAAAGAGATTTATCATTTTAATATGTGCATGCTGCTGATGTAAACAGGGCCTGGGTTAGCAAAGACCCCAGGAAGGGTCCTTATTTGTGAGGGGTCTGGAGCGAGCAGTAATATTTCACCTGTTTTACCTCTGTTTTCATTAGACCCATATTTGACTTCAACTATATCATGGAAATGTCAATAATACAGCGTTTCTAGTTTTTTTTTTCTTCTGAAGGTATTCTGATGCTTTAAACCTCACATTTTCATTTAAATAGGATTGAGCACTTAGGCTTATCTGCTACATGCATCTTCTAACCCTCCAAAAGTGTAAGTTTTCATTTTAATTAATTTAATTTATTTTAGTAAATCTGTGTTAAATGACATAATCTGGTTAATGCATTTTACACAATATATTTTTTACTTTACAAACATTTTTTAATAAAGCTGCCTGTGCCACTATTTCCTTCTTTCTGTCTGTATTGCTCACTGTATTTTGGATTTAAAGGTGGAATGTGTAATTTTGCATATTTGGCGGTACCTTTTTAAAAGGTACACCTTTTTACTTTAAAGATACACATCAGTACACAGTGTACATATTAGTACATTTTTAAAAGGTATTATATTCTATATATAGTATATATTCTATATATAGTTTATATTCTATAAATCTTTAGTATGGGAAATGGACATTTATTTTGGGATTTAACAGTGTTATGAAATAGTTTTCAAAGTTTAACTTTAAAAGAGTTAGTTTACCCAAAAATGAACGTTCTGTCATTAATTACTCACCCTCATGTCATTCCAAACCCTTTCATTTATCTTCGTAACACAAATTAAGATACTTTTTGATGATATCAGAGATCTCAACGTACCGTATACACAAGCTTTAACGTTTCTGTTTACATACTTGTTTACATCCAGGTGAAAGCATGCGCATGTGCATAATCTGGGGCTGTTCACACCTAGAGGAAAGCATACACTTACACAGTAACGTTCTCTAAACTAACATAAAACTTACGTCATAGGAGAAGAATGGTTTAGTATATGATGGTATTTTTGTTTTCTTTGAGCAAAAAAAGTATTCTCGTAGCATCGCAAAACAGGTTAATCCAATGATGTCACATGTATTTTTTTTTTACCTTTTACTATGTTTCTGGATCTGGGATTATTTCCGTTGTATTGCTGTCTATGGAGCGACAGATGGCGCACTGATATAATCAAAAATATCTTAATTTGTGTTTTGAAGATGAACGAAGGTCTTATGGGTTAGGCACGACACAAATAATAATTGACAGATATTTCAGTTTTGGGTGAACTAACCCTTTAAGTGTAAGCATAAGCATTTACAAACAACCAGCAATGGCAAATACCATAGATATCCACTATTTACCAAAATGTGTTCAGTTTGTTTGACCAGCCAGACACAACAACATTGACTGAATTCAAGTTCCAAATCTAACCACTGGAAGATGAAAGCATTTTTTTCTCCCCTAGTTATGTTTGGTGACACTGGCGGTGTAGAAATAGCTTCATGTTTAACGCGCTTAGAAATCAAGTTCACTGCACAGCTTCACACACTGTATAATTTCACATATTTCTAGTTCTATCTTCCCTCCTCCTCCCCTACAGTCATCTGTCCATCTCTCTCCCGGGTTCCTCAAAGGAGGTCAGAGGTCCTCTCTGTCGCAGATTGCCAGAAGATCAAGAATCCTCATTATCCTGTTAACTGTACATTTATCAAACAAGACAGTGGGGCTGCGGTGCCCCGGCTATCATTAAGGTTTAATAGAAAAGGGGCAAAATGGGCGAAGGAGCAGTAAAAAGCTGTAGCAGGAACTAGCGTTTCCCTTTAATGTCTCTGATATCCCTGACAGGATTATTAATCAGGAAACTAAAAGAAATTTCTGGACCTTTTGCTCCCAGCTTCCTCACTTTAGAGTCTTTTAGCTAGTGGCATTACATAGCAACTGACAGGTCATGAGGTCCACCACTAATTGGTTCTATGGGGTTTTGAATAACAATGAGTCGAGCCCAATTACCACAGCTACAGAGAATCACAGATGAGAGAGTGTGTAGAAGCCCAGTAGACTCAGAGAGGGAAGAATCGGGTGGGGGGATTGATGGGTTTGAAAGAAGGGGGGAAAGTTACGTTTCATCCCTGCTGTGCCTCTCTCTTTGCTGTATCTCTATTTCTCTGTAAGGGCATTAATGAGATTTTCAAATCAACTGGCATGTGCTCTAATGGAGAGCTGAGCTAAACAGTAGCGTTCCTGCAGGACAGCTCTGCCTCATTGACTATTCCATTTGAGGAAGACATTCACATGTTCTCTGGGAATTATTTTAACGTCCCAGTTATCTCGCTCTTTTTTGTATTGCATGTTCATTTATTAGTCATATGTTTTGCTTCCTTGTATCTCACACCGAGGATCTAAATTAAGGTTTCTTGATGATTGGCTCTAAGTGATCTTCATTGGCACTTTAATGTATTCTTCAAAGCTGTAGGCTGCTTCAAAGTGCCCAATTTGTTATGTAGATTATTCTCCACTCTCTTTTGCTGCCATGGCTGTTCCCAACTCGTATTTAATTTTATTTTTTTTTGGATAGAATTTACCTATTGTCCAGTACATGAATATTTTGTCATGCGGTGCGACTCAATAAAAACCTAATGATAATTGTGAATTAATTATTAAAATTATTTTTGGCAACACTTTATTTTAACTAACTAATAATACGCAGCAAATTAGGAATTTATTGGGGGAAACTCTTAGTTAATAGTGAATATATGTTCCCTAGTCTAAAGTGTTACCAATATTTTTTACCCCAGAAAATATCAACAACACTTCATAATAGGGGACACTTATTCACTATTAACTACACCTTTCCCTCTTAATAAATTCCTAATTTGCCCTCTTTTATTAGTGAGTAAGGTACTTAAGTTTAGCTAGGATTTGGGATGTAGAGTAAGGCATTAATATGTGCTTAATTACTACTAATAAATGGCTAATATTCTAGTAATATGCATGCTAATTGGCAACTAGTTAAAGATGCTAAAATAAAGTGTTACCAATTGTCTATTTGTTTGCATATTTTCAAGATTTATTGAAATATTATTTTTTAGTTTGTGAACTAATTCTTTAGTGATCATTGTTTTTGCAACAATAAACTTAAAATACGCTGCTTATTAATATTTAGTAAGGTAGTTGTTAAGTTTAGGAATGGGGTTAAGTTTAGGTATGGGGTAGGGATCTAATATGGTTTTTCGGAATAAGACAATAATATGCTACTCATAAGTACTCATAAGCAGCAAATATGCTAGTTATATGTATGCTATAAGCAACTACTTAATGGTGAGAACTGGTCCCTAAGCTATCCCTAAGTGCTAAAAAAAAAAAATTAAATTTTTTTTCCTGAAAATACTGTTTTTCAAAGATTTTTCCTAAAATCATCACATAATAGTGATTTGATATCACTTTTTCCCCCCTCAGAGAACCTGCTTTATAAAGGCTTTAGTCTGCAGTCTTTGCCCTTGAACTAATGTGTCCACATTGGGTGCGAGAGCAAGAATTTAATTTGATCCCCGTTTAAATAATCTGTTTCAAATTCATGAATTCACACGGAGCAATCCTCCCCCTTCTGAGTATTCATCATTCTCAATAAGCCCTTGGAGAAGCCGTCATTAGGTTTCGGCCTCACCCGTCTGCACTGAACCGCTCCTCAAGGGCTGCAAATTGGAAATGGGACTTAAATACTGCTTGAAATGGATACTTCATATTCACCTAAGCCCTAAGACTGGGCTGTCAAGCGCAAAGAGGGAAGAAGACGTGCGCTTTCCATGCCCGCTGTACTTACGGCATTGAGTCGAATCCTTTTAATTGCCCGAGCTGAAAGGCTTTACTCTGACCTTTTCAAAGTCATGGAGCAAACAATTCTCTCCAAGGTTAATGCGCCTTCCTTGTTTTTTCTTTCGTGTGCGCTTTTGAGTTATTGACCGAATTGATGCAGTGCTTATGACTTCAACCCTGAGCTTTTGGAGTGAGCTGTATTGAAGAAGCTACTCAGAGGCTGTGCTCGAATCAAGCCGGTGGAGTGCAGTCACGTCACAGTGAAGAGCCTAATCTAATTTTCATTTTTGAATAACTGTAAGCGCGAACGCAGCACTAGCGATACGGCGAGAGACTGGCTGATAAGAAGTGCTGATTGACCTGACGCTCATATAACCCACTTGATTGGATCTGCCATTCGCTGACAATCTGTCACTGCTTTTTGCATCCGCATATCTGATTCATTTGTGCTTTAAAGCAGTTTGGAGAGTTGAAAAGGAAGGCCTCGTTGCCGTAAAGTCTGTGTAAATACATCTCTCCAATCTCATCTCAACACAAAGACCCGAAGAGCTCTCGAAATCCCGAACAAACTGGATACCATCCACCAAACTTGACAGTGGGATCTAATTATGCATTAGCAACTTCCAAATCTGCATATCTGCGTACAGTTGCGGAGCTGCAGCTGTTGTCTCTGAAGAGTTTATCATTATTTCACATTTATTTTGTTTCCCTAATTACCTAATTAATTCCGTTGTTTTGATTGTCATGTTTACCATTTGCTTTGTGGAGGCATTATCCTGTTCTGTTTGTCTATTTGAAGAAGGAGACATCTCGCTGAATAATTCATGCCCTGTTCCAGCGTCAGCGCAACGTTTAAACGCTGAAGGAGTTTGTGAAATTCTGTCTTTAGTCTCTGACTAACACGGGTGCACGCACGCACACTGAGTCTATATTTATGCTGCCTGAGGTGACTGCAGGTGGAAAGTAGAAAAGGTGGATTTTACAAAGCACACATGACTCAAGTTGGATAAGGCTGTGACAAAGATCTCTTCTCATGTGTCTCTGTGAGGTTTTGAAGATCAGACTCAAAGAGCCTAACTGGACAGTGGTGTTTTGGGACTGGGTTTGGTCTAGGGAACTACATTTACCTCTGTGTTGAGACTCTTAACCACTTGATTTAGCAAATGGGGGTCTTAATGATGCTAATTTGAGTCATTACGCTGAATTAGTCACAGTGCCCTTTAGGCTGAGTAATGGCTTGCCATACTTGAAGTGGAATATGGGTCGTAATTGGACTGCATGTCTCTTGGTTGCTTCTGGTTTTGCTCTTCTCTGACATTGGCCTCCTAAGAACTTAATTTGAAGACAGTTGGGTAAGCAAATAGTTCCTGTGCAGTATTAGGTCTGGTTAAGAAGCAGGATACAGGTGCTCCTCCCTGCTAAATCTAACCCTCTAAGTACACTTGAAGAGCGAGAGAGCATCTGTTTATGGTTTGCAGGTCATTCCTGTCATGCTGTACATTTTAAACCTTTTAAGAGCATGAATTTATTTGTTGTGATTAAAGTAAGTATTTTTCTGAAAGCGCTTAACACATACTTGCAGAAATAAGCTCTGGTCAAGCTCATGCACTTAAACTTTTAATTAAAGCTTGATTACATGCACAATGAAAAGAAAATGAATAGGGTGGGTATAAAAAGCTATGGTTACTGCTTCGTGAAGGATATTGAGTTTTATGTAGCATGTTGAGTTTATATTTATTTCTGGAAGCTTTGCTAACAACAGTAAGTTGTAAGACGTGTAAGTGTTGTGAGTGTAAAAATCTTTTTTTTTGTACGTTTCTATGCTTTTTTTCTGATTTATGTTAAATATAGCATATATATGTAGAATGGATCATTTTGATGATGTATGATTTTGTATTTATTCCTGTAAAAAAAAAACAATTTAACTATTAAAGGGATAGTTCACCCAAAAATGAAAATTTGATGTTTATTAACTTACCCCCATGGCATCCAAGATGTAGGTGA
>JAUCNO010000548.1:6609402-6638314 GCA_032353835.1 Enteromius viviparus | reverse complement strand
TGTACCCTCAGATTCCAGATTTTCATATAGTTGTATCTCGGTCAAATATTGCCCTATCCATCCAAATCATACATCAATGGAAAGCTTATTTAAACAGTTAATGTAATAAAAAAAGCAAAAGTAGATAAAATAAATAACAAAACTAAAAGGAAACTTGAAAATATAAAAAATAAGCAAATTTAAGTCACTAATAAATACTAGTTTTCACAGAATGCTCTTACTAAAAGTCAGAACCATATTCAAATTAGCTTAGTGTTTAATAAAGAAACACATTTAAGTGTCAGTGGACGCATGGAATTTTCTAAACTCCACAGATTCCCTCTATAATCATGTTATGAAAGGCCAGTTTGGGGTCAGCCGAAGGCAAAGGCGTTGTGGTGGTTCTGGTAGGCTGAACCTTTAGATCAGCTGACAAAAAGAGATGGCAGAGACCGTGTCTTGATTCTATTGAAAAGAGAGAGAAAACAGTGAGCTCTCACATGTGACACCATGTGAGTCTGGCTCCAGCAGAGAGAGCGAGGGAGCGTGAGACAGCCAGGCTGAGACAGTGAAACAGAGAGATCTGTTTTATGTAAGTGTCTGCTGTGAGAGGCTGGATGTTTGAAGGACTTACATGCTGATGTTGTGGTCTGGAGTGTGGGATGGCCCTCTCTCCTGCCTGTCCCATTCTCTTACTGCCTCTGCTCCCCGCTTCACCCCTGGCACTACAGAACGCAGCTGGGACAGGGTGTGTGTGTGTGTGTGGGTGGGTGTGCATATTTGTGTCTGTATATCACTGTTGGGGAAGCTACACAACTGTACCCATTTAAAAAAAGCAGTTTAAAAGCACTTTTACATTTAAACATTTAGCAGATGCTATAGAAGCAATTAAACCAACACGAGAGCAATAGTATCAGTTAGTCTAATACAGTACATATAGCAAAAACGATTCACTGAAATCCACAAGTTACTACATAAATATGTATAAATATACTAGTTTGCATGCAAAATAAAATACTGATTTTGAAAAAAAAAAAAAAGCAGCATGAGTGTTTTGACATACTGCACTGCTACTTATAGGAAAAAAACTACTGATTTGAAAACATTAGTGCTTCTGTCACTGTCTATTGAAACATCCTGGTTACATACTGTATGCATCCTTCATTCCCCTCACGACTTATCCCATCCTTCTTCCCCCTGAAAGGTTCTTGCTGAGGAACCGATCATAACTGACCCCTCAGCGCAGGCCTCAGGTTTGTGGCAGGAGGGACGTAATGTTCCCTCCTTTAGAGAACGAGGGTTACATATGTAACCAGGACGTTCCCTTTCAGTCAGTCAATTTGAAGTTACTTCATTGACTGATGTCAACGAGTCCCTATGGAAACCGCCACAACCCGGCCTGCGTCATGAGAGGGGTGCTCAACCGAAAGGTCGAGCTGCGTGAGCGGGACTGATCGGAGGCTGTTTATCATGACCATCCCAACACCTGGGGGCCAAATATGGGCCCAGCAGGGGGCCTGAATATGCAAGTTGGGGACGGAGCACCCAGCAGGGGGTGGCTAGAAATGGGAACTGGACCAAACCAGGGGAACACAGCTGTGGAAGAAGCAATGCCAGGGCCAAGGAGGGGGAAGGATGCCAACAGTCAAGGCTACTCTGGCTAGCCTTAACTGAGGGGCAATGAGGAGACAGCGAACCTTCCGAAAACACTGGAGAAAAGCGCTCAGATCCCAGAGGAAAGGCGCAGCAAGCTGACACCCTCCCGGCCCTCCCAGATTTACCTGTTGTTACCACATACATGGGATCTACAGGGAGGTTATAAAACTGTGCAAAAGTGTTTAGTGTCGCCCAACCCGCAGCTCTGCATATGTCTGTAAGAAACGCACCGTGTGCCAACGCCCAGAAGGAAGTGACACTCCAGGTGGAGTGGGCTCTCACCACTAGGGGGCACGGCTCACCTACGGCCTGGTACGCCGAGGCTTCGACCACCCAGTGAAACCACCTCTGTTTAGAGACAGCATTTCCCTTCTGCTGGCCTCGGGAACAAACAAAGCTGTTCGTAGTTCCTCCTAGTGCGTCTCATGTAAAGGCGCATACCGGACACAACGACGCAAGGGTCGAGTCCACCTCCTCCAAAGCCAGTGCTTGCAAACTCACCACCTTATCCCGAAAGGGCGTGGTGGGAACTTTGGGCACATACAGTAAGCAGGTCAGCTGCAGGACTGTTTCAGTAGGACCAACTGGGACATTTTTGTACATCCAGACCAGAAGGAATTTAGTGACAGTGTAATGTGTTATATTAAGAATTGCACAGACATTGTCACAGAGGATAAACATATTTGCATTTACCCCAATCAGAAGCCCTGGATGTCTAGAGAGAAGCTGCTGAAAGAGAGGAATACTGCCTTCAGGCCTGATGAGAAGGTCCTTCCTCAGGGAAATCTTCCAGGGAGGGGCTGCCGATAGGAGCACGAGGTCCAGTAATTTGGTTCTGGTGGGCCAGAGAGGCGCAATCACCCGGATTCATTGCCTGAAAGCGCATCATCTCTACGATTCAGGTTCCCTGGAACACGAATGGCCGGCAGTGATTTCGACCGCAAGTGACTCCAGAGTAGGAGATTACTCGAGGCAATTGATATGTCAATGCAGGCGGGGTCCTGTTCAGGAGCCTGTGGCTGCAGGCGGCGACATTCTGTGGAAATGTCGATCCAGAACATGCCAGACCGCCAGGCCCATCTTGGGACTCATCTGCACAACCAGTGCTGAAGCAGTCTCATATGCAACAGACTGAGAAGCAAAACTCCAGCTAGGGCTGGGCGATATGTATCGTACGATATATTGTGCACATCTTGATAGTAAAGCCGGTTCTTTGATTAGCGCTAAATCTCCGTCAGCTGTATTTAAAAGGAACGCCAGTTTATACACAGAGCCGTAGATCACTGACAAGCTGCGCCATCGAATCACCCGCGAAACTAACGCACAGCTTCTCAGTGATCTACGGCTCTGTTCATAAACTGGCACTGCATTTAAAAACAGCTGACGGAGATTTAGCGCTAATCAAAGAACCGGCTTTACTGATGAGATGCTCATAATATATCGTTCAATATATATATCGCCCAGCTCTAACTCCAGCTATGGCTGCCAAACGCCTCAGGAGTCTCTGAACTGATCCCGCGAATGAGCTAGAATAAGCAAGTCATCGAGAGCATCTGATTGCCTAGTTGAGCATCTGCGTCAGGTACAGCCAGAGGTGGCGCTCCTGGACCACGCTGGTGGACATCACCTGACTGAGGGACTGCACCTTGACCTATGTCGCCCAGGGAGCGACACTAGTCAACACGCACAGCTTCTGCACCAACCTATAGTCAGAACTACCTTTGAATTGCTATGTAAGCACATTGGCCAAGATGCCAGCCAGTGGCGTAATGTCATAGTGACTGCAGGATGGAGCGAGAGCTGACGATAGCCTACAGGTCGTAGATGAGAGACACGGGTGATTCGTCCAGGTACATTTAAAAGTGCACTGCAATTGTACACTCCACCCAGGGAATTCCCAGCGCGCCTCTTGGCCGCTCCGCATCGAGAGTAGCGAAAAGGGAGGAGCTAAGGCGTGTTTACAAATGCACCTTGAGACTGTCATGTTTTAAAGAGCTCCTTATGAACCTCCAGAAGAAAGGCAGAGAGGCCGAGCACAATTAAGAGTCACGCACGGAGCTCAGAGACCAATCAGAGAACTAGGGCTGGGCAATATGGCTAAAAACTGTACCACGATATCAGTGTTTCCTATCGGTCGATATCGATAATTATCAATGTTTTTAGGGCCAATTTAAAATAAGGACCAGGAGAAAAGCATATAACATTTAAACATTTTTATTTTAAACTTAACTCTCCTATGATCATACTCCCCTTGGTTATTAAGACGACAGACGACATTGGTCTGACAATGGGCATACTTACAATATCCAAAAACGGCCACCTAATCAATTCTTTTTACGTCTCTGACTGAATTTGATAGACATTTGGTGCCATCACGTCATGTTATGAACGAACGACTCAAAACCAAGGACTCAAAACTGTTGAATTAATTCCAGTAAGTACGTTTCGCAATGCGCATGCATGATTGATCGAATCACTCCCCGAGATGACTCATTCTTCCCAAGTCACAGTAAAGATTCATTCAAAATCAACAATTTCATCAACATAAAAAATATTGAACGAGAACCGCATGTAATAGAGCACCGAGCACAGTCTCTCCGCTGGATATGCAGGAACAGTCAGCAGATAACTTTTTTTTTTTTTTCTCCAATCAAGCAGCAAGCAACCCGCTCCAAAGCAAAAAGCTAAACGGTAAGGCACACCGTCTTCTTATATACCCGTATGCACTGGGATTGGCTGACGTGCTCTCACCGGCCAATCCAGATTGGCTTGTTTTCAAAGATCAGAGCGAATTGGTCCCCAGATGAGACTCCATGACGTCAGTCATTGACATAACGTCAAAGTGACTGACTGAAAGGGAACTAAATCATTTTAGCAATGGCACTACTTCTAATTATTTACTTGATATATTTATGTGTGGGTGAGTTAAGTATGGGGGTTAAGTATGCTAAAAGAATAGGCCTGTGTCCAGTTGGCCTCCACCCTCCTCTCTCACACATACATACACACACACACGCTTTTCTGAACCCCAGCCTTCCCCCTCACCAGCGCAGGCAGCTGGCAAAACACAAAGGGAAGAAGTGTGCAACTGGTGCGATAAAGCCGGGAACATCTTGTCATGTCGTCGTCAGCAGAACACATTCTCCACACAATAAATCCTCACGCGCCGAGCTCTGCCCCCTCCACCCTCTCTCAAAGATCACCACTGGAGACCCTCCCGACTCTTTCACATTCACGAGACGCTCCACACTGCCTTTTAGAGTCACAAAGAGACAAAAAATCCTATTCATGACCCCCCTCTGCATCTTTATTGGTATCTCACACAAGGGCCAAAGGGAAGGGTTTCATCTAAGGTTGTTGTTGTTGTTTTTTATCACATTCAAACATCAACTTTAAATCAACTTTGAAAAAACCTTTACTGTCAATTTCAGAAAAAAAATCCCAAGCTAATTAAAGTTATCATGATGCACAATTATTATTTAGCCCTAAATGTTTTGAATTCAAAAAGAATTTTGTTACAATAGAGAAGTAAAGGTCATCACAACCTCCTGTCATGCCTACTAATATTATAAATAGGTGGGAATCTTACTCTACAGTATGCCAGCTTTCACATCATTCACAAAGCTTGTCAAACATTCTCCAATGCGTCTTCATGCAGCATATTTGAATGTATTTGAATATGCACAAGAGCAGCAAAGGACAGGACAAGATTATGTGTGAATTACCAATTAAATGTTGGTCTTCACAGCAAAAAAGACTTCTGTATATTTGAAATATTACTCAGATGGTCTTACAAACAAGTTTTAAATTAAAAAATATTAATTGCTCAATAAAATTTTTAAATAACTTTCAACATTGTTGTCGATAAATGAAAAATGTACAAATTATTTCCAATATTCCAATATATATAAAAAAATATATATTTTAATATATTTATGTCCATTATTTGAAGAAAATTTAAATTTTACATAATTTATTTCCATTTATCTTTATTACGTAATATTGGGTTGTACATGCACATTTACAATATTTTGACCTTTGCCATAAACACTGACTTAAAGTTCATTTTAAAAACAAATAATTTAATAACACACTAAATTTTTATGCAATTTAATTAATAGTAAAATTCCATCAAACTGAACTGAATAATCCATGCCTATTTTAACTGTTTAATTGATTAAGGATTTTTCAGTTAAACCATTCAATGAAATACCTAATGATTATTAAATTTTTCATTATAATGTTGTGATGCCTAAAGTCTTATTTCACACTTGAATAATTTCTAGTGTTTTATTTTTTGCATTTATTTAAGAAAAATAGTTGTAATAGTATGCATAACATACAAATAATTGTCAGCTCCATCCCTACTTTTAATGCATTTTTAATTAAGTTTTAGCTCTTAATATGATAATAGTATGATTTGCAGAACAGGTTCCCAGGCCAATCAGAGGCAGTGACACGTTAGGACAGAGTGAATGTTCTCTGTTAGAGCGTTAGGAGCTCAGAGACCTGTTCTGTGAATCCTCTGAGGACATCGGTGCAAAGTCTGCCGCTGTCTGACTGTTCCCATGGCAACGGCCAGGTGAGTAGACAGGCTGGAGAACACAGTGGGAACATGTGACTCTCTCCACATGCTCAGACACACAGATAGACACGCATGCAGATCTGTCAGTTAAACGCCACGCTGCCTCACTAAACAAAAGCACACCTAGATAACAACCAGAATGGCCTACTACTGAAGCACGCATGTGCAAATGTCTTGTTATTTAAAATCTGCACACGCAGCAGTTCTATGACTGCTAACTAACATTCACAAAGACAAGGCAGAATTTTCTGCATTAGCTAGGATGGAAAGACAGTGGGTGAGTGAAAGAGAGAGAGAAAGAGGAGAGGTGGGGCCATCTGCCTGGGGACTGGAACTCAGAGGTGTCATGAAGTCTGAACATCATGTAACGAACAGAACTCTGACAGCGCAGAGAGAAAGAGAGAGAGGACAAGAGGATAATTAGCTACTGTGAAAAAAACAGTCCTTTGCTACCGTGATGAGTTCTTCCTCACTCAGTGCCTCATATAACAAAGGAGCCAAAGAACCAACCTGGTCTTATAAAAATATGCACCTCTGTGCAACACGGTATATACCTTCCTTAGAGTTTCAAAGAGAAAAGTCCACTGAGTTGCGCTAAAACACAGGTTCAATACATGAACCCTGGCACATTTTATTATGTTGATATAGGTAAATATAGCTCTGTTTTTATTATGTTGCTTTAGGTATGTATTGCAGGGTTCAGAGTTAAGATATCCAGGGATTAGGGTTAGGGTTAGCAAAGAGCTAATCGCTAAAAAGTTATGGTCGCTAAAAGCTAATCCTCTATAATGTACTTTTTATTGTAGGGAAAATATGCTAGTAAGACAAGATAATGTTAATAAGATAGTTAACAATTGCAAAGCTGATATAAAAGATGCATTTGCTGATGCAACTGTACCATTTCAACTTTCTTTTAAGCAGATTTAAAATGTTTTGTCAAACCGTTCAAAAGCACCAGTTTTGAAATCTCCCAGCATATTAATATTGTTTTAAAGTCTTGGCATGATATTCTTATTCCCCCTTATTCTTAAAGTAATTGTCAGAAATCAACACTTTATTAATCAAAACTGTAAATCTGTGTGAAAAGGAATAAAAGGAGTGTTCATTTCTTTTGATACCTGCAGTGATACGTACTTGTTGGTATGTATTTTGTCAAGTTATGTTTATGCTATGAGACCAGGTAGCAACGAACAGATGTAGCCTAGTCTTACATCAAGCTATTACTGTTTACTAAAATTGTATGTTTAAAATAGGGCTGTCCAAACTCAGTCCTGGAGTCCTATTTAGTCCTGCATTATTATTCCTGCAGAGTTTAGCAAAAATAATTCAGTTTACAGAAATCAAAATTTAAAAAAAAGTTTTCAAGAAACTAAACTGGGACTATAAATGTGCATTATGCAACATAAATGTGTAAAATCTGACAAAGCTACTTGAAAAACAATGTGCAAGTGCATATAGGGCAAAAGCTGACATTATAACATTATTTTCATAGCATCCTCATTTTATAGAATACTTAAGTGTCTAAAACAGTGAACCTACAGTAAGTCTACATTGGTTAAGTTGGCTTGAGAAATCCAACGTACTGATATACTATTTAAACTTATTATTATTATTATTATTATTATTATATTGAGCCAAAATTTAAACACTATCTCCTTCTAGAGCTTTCAAGCTAGAACCACCAAACCTTCAGACTCGTCTGACTCGGGTTACTACTGTATATCTTTTCAGACTGATCTGACTTATGGTTTTCCTAAACATCTCTCAATCAGACTTTCCTTCTATGTACTATTTCTGATCCATTTAAACTCTTTTAAGCTTCTACTCTTTCTAATACTATTTCTATTTTTTCTAAATCATGCTAGCAACATGCTAATAATGTTATAAACATGCTGATCATGCTAAATTACATGCTAGTAACTATCTTATGCTAACAACATGCTACTAACTAATAATGCTAACAGTGTGCTAGTAACATGCTATTCATTCTATAATCATGCTACATGCTGAAAACATGATAACACCATGCTAGTGACATGCTAATCATATTATAAACATGCTAAAACATGCTAATCATGCTAAAACATGCTAAACATGCTAGGGACTTGCTAATTATGTTAGCAACATACTAGTAACTTGTTAATCATGTTAGCAATATGCTAGTAACTTGCTAATCATGTTTAAAAAACATGCTATCAACATGTTATTAATATGCTACTAACATGGTATCTATCTGACTACTAAGTATTTCAGACTAAAAACATCAAACTTAAACTGTTTTAACTTTTCTTTCTATGCTTCTTTCTAACTATTTTAAATTTTTCAAATTTTCAGCTCCGGCTTTCTAAAGACAACTTAATGTTCGTCTCGACAAACTTTTTTTATCTAGCTTAGATTAAAGCATTTGAGATGTTGCCAATTTCTTCTGGATTTATTCTGTCTCCGTTTGTTCTGTTTTGCGTGTGTGAGAATGTGTGTATACATACATATGGACACATTTTTTTCTTTTCTTTCATTTCGATTTTTTTAATCTAAATATACTGTATGTGTCCACAAAACAGCATCCGGTGTGTGCACATACCGTACTGTGTTAATTGCAATGGAAAGATACGTCTTGTGCATTTATGCGTTGATTTGTACAAACAGTGTTTCTTTTCATTGCGTCTAACACAGAAGTTAGTTGTCCACAATGGCGCTTCAATGATTTTATGTCCTGAATCGTTGAATAAAGTTTTTATTTTTGTTTTCTTTCCATACAAAAACTTCAAAAACGTTTAATAACTTTTGTTATCAATTTTAATAATAATAAACCTTTCACATATCCAATTTAAAACCCGCTTTAGATTACCAGATGACGTCATATAATGAATATTGCATATTCATTACGCCAGTGCATCATATTATCTTGCTTCTCTGTTTCTATTGTCAGAAAAATGGAAGGAATATGAAATAGTGACTGAAATGCAAGCCATTATAAGACCTACTGAACTATCTCTTCCTTAAAAGATGTTAATCTAGATTAAAATCCTTATTTATAATCGTTTATAATTATATATTATATTTATAATTCATAATAATGAAACCAAGTACACATAAGATATAGACAATGGCTATGCTGTGATTTTGGTTCTATTTGCATGTAAAAATAGAGTTAGAAGCAATATAATATCTATTTTACCTGAAAGTCATGCGACCACGGTATTCAAAAATTTGATATTGCGGTACGACGGTATTTACAATACCATTACATCCATAATTCTCATAGCTTCATAATATTACATAAAATCAGATGGAGTATTCAGAAAACATCTTTCATACTTTTCTGAACCCTTGACAGTGTTCATTACTTGGCAGTCAACTGGACAGTCACAAGCCTCCCAGTTTTCATCAAAAATATCTTAAATTGTGTTCCAAAGACCGACGAAGCTCCAGTTCGAGTTTTTAGTTCATAAATGCAGCAGAAATGCTTGTGATGGCAGTTACAATGTATTGCTAAACGCACATTTATATTAGATTTCATCATCAGCAAGTAGGCCTACTAGAGTTTTTATAAGCATGTCAAATGACATGTCACTGCTTAAATGAATAATGAATGAAAATTCTGTATGTAAGGCCTCATCAACTTAAAAGCAAGACGAGCAGTGAATGTGATGGAGTTCAAAATAATTCGTCATCATTCGAGCTCGTCAGCAAGTGTCAGATTTTCGTAAGCTAGTGGCTCACACGTGGCTATTTAATTCATAATGAATGACGTGCTGAATGTGTATCTCCGCTCTACATTACTTATTGATAGAATTCTCTTAGCGTCTGCCTCCATAACTGGTATGAGAGGCCGCTAGTGCCCCAGCTGAGGGGAAATGCACTTGCAGTAGCTCCGGGGTCAGGGAACAGTGCAGCGCTCGCAGTCGGCTTAGGTTTCAAAGACACATGTGGCTCAGGAAATCCCATCGGATCTTCTGTACAGCGACTTGAGAGTCCAGCAGGGTGACTGTGGCTTTTTCAAAGCCCAGGGGTCCTTATTGGCCCACGATAGAGAGACAAATTTCACCCAAGGCCATTGGAAGAACGGGGACGTCCACTTTTAGAGCTGTAGGCCGTGGTATATAATGACATGTTTGCAAATACAGTCACCAGGGTACATTGAAGGGGTATATTTAGAAGATCTTAAATAAGCAAGGCAAAATATAACTCATAATATGATTCACTCCAGATATGACCATGAGCCTTAGCTTGTTATGACATCATCCAGTAGTCGAAGACAGATCCTGCCTTATAGAGAACAGGGAAACAAATTGAGGCACCTGTGAGGCTGACCTTATCATGAACTGAGAGTGGGTAAGAAAATAAAGGTATTGACTGACAAGTTGTTCTAGGTGATAAATGGTCACTAGTTCAACAGAAAATGAAATGCTGACTCATGAAGTGAGCAAAGATTGTGTAATAGCAATTAAGAGATTTCAAGCTTCAAAAATGGTGCTAAAGAATCATAAATGTATTTAGAGTTAATGGGACTATAATATTGAGGCAGTGATCTAAACTAGAGTCAGCAACTGAATTAGAGTCAGTGATACTGAATCAAAGATTGAAATATTGAGTTTGTCATTTAAATTCAAATCTGTGTAAAATCTATAGGCATTATTTGAACTAATGCCAAAGATACTAAATTACTGAGTCAGTGAGTTAAGACCAAATCAGTTTCATTTAATCATTGAGTCAATGAATTACAGTCAATGAGATTGAATAACTGAGTCAGTGAATTGAATTATAGGCAATAGGACTGAATAATTGAGTCAAAAATTTAAATTTGAATAAGTGTAACTGAATTACACTGTGTATAAGAAAGTGAGCTGAATAAGAGCAAATAAGACTGACAATTGAATCATGGAGCTGAACTCAAATCTGTGTGATGGATTCAGTGAGTCAATGAGATCAAATCATCTGAACTCAAGCCTGAGTCAGTGAGTTAAGTCCAAAAATTAGAGTTGACAAAAGTTTATGAATTGAATTAGTGGCAATGACAATAAATCAATGAGTTGAACTCATTGACAAATAATTGAGTTAAACTTGAGTCAGTGGGACTTAATCACCGAGTTAACAAACTGAACCAAATAACTGGACCTGGACTGTGAACAATAATTTTTGAGAACTGGACCAACCAATTAATTTAAATATTCAGACTCAAACTGACTCATGGTTTGATCACAAACACTACTCATAAAGGTGAGCTTGATGATATTGATAAAGATGAGAAATAATGTCAGAATTAACATTTTGGGTGAACTATCCCTTAAATGGTTTGGATGCAACAGTGGGTTCTTAATGTTCACCCTGCTCACCTTTTAAGTCTACTCCAGTCATGTCTCATAAACTCAAAGAATGAACTCATCTGCCTCACTGTCAGTCCAGACAGATCTTCACATGTTGCGTAGATGCTGGAGGACATGCGCTCCTTTCACTTCTGATTCCAGAGGACAGGAGTGACTGACCTTGTCTATGGACACAGAACTGCTGTGTTTGTCAGTATCGAGGAACCTGTCACATCCATCTTCAGCTAATTGTCGCATTAGATTATTGATGGCAGGTATGTATGTGCCTTAACGACACAGGGGCTGCCAAAACAGCTCTCCATAAAGAAATCTATAGGCTCTGTCAATTCTGCGTGCTGAGCGATTAAGCTAGCCTCAACTCCCAGTCTAACTCCCCTTTGCTGTCCTGGAGCACATGAAGGGGAAAATTGCTTTCACAAGGTAGCAGTGAGTTTGGATCCCATCACAGAGACCTCTTATTGGAATGTCAGCTTTGATGAATGGATCCAAATGAACATTCCCTATATCGGAGGCCTTTCGCCGATGAAGAGGATCACTGCTGGTCTTGCTCTGCAGCGGCTGCTATCTGCTGATCCCTCACACGGCGGGGGGAGGTGAAGTGGGTCGGCATAAAAAAGCTCAGCTTGAGGTAATTCATACCACTTTGAATCATTAAAAACAAGGGGACTAAACGGGCACCCAAAACCAAGCTCAAGGTCGACCTTTACACTTCCTGTTTCCTGTTCGCTTGCTGATGTGGCTCAGATTACAGACTCCAAAGACATCTCAAAATGGACATGCATACTTGGTTATTTAATTAGGTTTTTTTTTTAAAAAGTTCAAAACCTGAGAAGGTTTTGGAAAGAAAGAAATATTTTTATTAAGTAACTGAGGAAGTGAACGGATCAAAAGTGACAGCAAAGATATTTAAAAAATTACAAAAGATTTTTATTTTAAATAAATGATGTTCTGTTGAACTTTTTAGTATCACAGTTTCCACAATAATATTAAGCAACACAACTGTTTTTAATCATCACAATATATAAAAATTCTAATACTTCAATGTTTTTGCTGTATATTTGATCAAATAATTGCAGTGGCAATAAGACTATTTTTTATAAAAAACAATTTAAAGTCTTACAGACCACAAACATTCAAACTTTAGCGAAAAACAATTAAATTCAAATTAATAAAATATAAACAATCTTGTTTAGAAGTTTTATCTTGGATGTCGAAGCTATTCATCCAGAACCTCATCCAAACATTCATATCAGTAAGTAACCAAAATGAAAATATGAGAAACAAAACCACAAAGTGCTTTCATATTTTTTGCCGAAGGTACAGTTAAACAGAGAAAACGATCATATCTTGTGTATCATGTTTCTACAGTGCTCTGTTCTTCACAAATAGCTACTACTACACTATCACTAAACAGACCCAAATTAAAAAAGTCATCCATGAATCAGACAGCTACTGTAGATACCAAGGTTTTTAGTGAATAAAAGCTGAATGTCGATCAGTTTTTAACACAGAGCTATGAAAACATTTCAGAAGACTCTGAATAAGGCAAACAACTTATATGGACTTTTATGGTGCTTTACAGAGTTTGACAGCCCCACTCCTCATTAACTTTCATTACACCAGGCCAGGGTGTTCCTTAGAAATTCTCAGTTCCACAGAAGCAAGTCAGTTGCGTGGGTGTGGTACACCATCAGAGTGAGTAAATAATGACAAAATGGGCATTTTTTCGCACTATCCCTTTAAAGGCATTTAAGACTTAAGAGCTGCAGCTTATTAAACTATCCAGATCGAGTAAGTTCTTTGTCCTACTCTTGTTTTGGACACAGGCTGATGAAGACGCAGCTGATCCCAAATCAGATACCACAAGCAGACCGTGTCTTACGCCAGAGTAGGATAAACATAAGCGCCTGAGTGTCTGCAGTATTTGTGGTGTGTACTCATGTTCTCTGCAGCGTTAATTGCTGCCGTTGCGCTATAAATAGAAAGCCAGGTTTCTTTGTCCCTCTCCTCTGGATTCAATATGCCGCTGCTATTTCTGTGAGTGCTGCACTCCAAAATAGCCGATATTGAGCTCTAGTGGATCCCTGTGTGCTTGCCTGTAGATCTAAAAATAGCACCTGTCAGATATTTTCTCCAGCACGCCGGCTGCATTCAGATGAGCTAAAGGAGTATTAATATCCACCGGCAGCATTGTCATATCCTGCTACTGATCACATATAACATGGGTGGAGTGTGCGTGACTTTATGATTGTGTGTGTGTGTGTGAGGATGAGTGTAAGCTGACATCATCTGGCTCAGACGTCTCTCTTAGTTTGCTCTCGTTGACCTCTTGTCTGCAGCCCAGGAAGGCACACTGCGATCCTGTATGTGTGCACTGGAGCTGTAGGGCATTTTATTATAATATATAATATGTATATTATTCATACAAGAGCTCTAGGATTCACTTGCGTTTCTGTGCACAGGGCTGAAAAATGTAGTGCTGTTGGTTAAAGCCACTCACATGCAGTATTGTATTGTAGTGCTGTGTGCAGGATGCTGTTGTGTGCAACTCCCTCTGAGCTCCTGTGTCTGTCCCCTCTGACTCCAGCCATTAATCAAACTCCCTGCAGTCAGACCTGCATAATGCAAACCAGAGCTGACGATATGTGCAGCCCCTCGGCTCCTAGCCACAGGAGAGAGGGAGAGAGGAGAAGAGAAAAGAGGAGACAAATATAAAAACAAAGACATCAATAATTATAATTTCAGCAACATGAATCTGTCACAGGGAGGTTTCATTTTGTTATTTGTTGTCTGATATTATGCACACTTTTAACTACACTATTTCTCTTAAAGGCAACATGAAATGGTGTTCACAATCCATTTTATGTGTATGACGCGAAAAATCATACAGGATTGGATATGTGATGGGAGGGGATGAAATGAGAGGGGGGGGGCATGTTGACTAAAAAAAGGAAAGTCATTTTAAAAGCAAAAAAGGTTCAATTTCATCACAAGATAAACAAGATCAAATGTACACATTAACAAAAATAAATATGGTTTAAAATATGGTAAAAAGCCTTTTTTAACAATTGTCAAGCCATGTAAACTGTTTATTATGAAATTAATATTAAATATGGCAAATAAATACATTAAATGTTTACAATTTCAAAGCTATTTAAACCATTTGTCATCGAGTCAAAAAATTTTTAATCACAAAGATATTTTTGGGATAAAATATACACAACAGGAGTAAATATGGTCAATTTTGACTTCAATAACTAATAATAATAATAAAATAAAATGCATTTATGAAGGTTTTTCTGTACAAGCCATTTAAACCATTTATGATTGAGTAAAAAAAAAATATTTTCAGATAAAGAGACAATTTTCTGATAAAATACAGGAGCCATAAATATGGTACATTTTGACTTTTAAATAGGTTTCTACAATCTTCAACCCAATTAAACAATTTGTGATTAAGTCATAAAGAATATTTTTTAAAGACATACAATTTGAATATGATAATTATAACAATACATACCACAATAAAACCTGATTTTAAAAAAATTATGAAAAAATGATTTATTTAAATAAAATTATTTAAATTATGTCATAGTACAAATGTGAACCATGAGGAAACACTAAAATATAAAGTCAGCAATCTATATTTATGTATACAGACGTATTTGCAACTATGTCTATGTATGGTGATTTTTCTATTTATCTTGAATGTTTAGTTTTATTTTAATAATGACATGTGCTAGCAAACGCAAGCACAAAAATACCCATAAACATTCAAATGACTATTTAGGTCTTGATTGTAGGTTAGTATAACACCTCATCCCGACTCTCTCTCTCTTAACCCTAATATAGACTCTCTACTGTATTGGCGCCTGCCACTCTCTTTTACTTCTATCCTTCCCCATTAATAGAACAACCTTGCAAACACAGACTGCATGGCGTATTCACTGGTTATATTTGGCCCAAAATGGAAAAAAAGAGAAACTAACACTCAAATCTAACACCCACTGACTAAATATGACTAAATTCAGCACTTTACATAGTGACTCATCAATCCCTCTGACTTTCAAACCAGTCTAGTAATACATAATGTATTTCTGGCACGATTATGGAAGATATGAAACTGTATGTTTTTAGCAGTGTAACACAGTTAGTTGTGGATGCTCTTAGAAGGGGCAGGAAGGACACTGCCCCCTACAGGAAGGCACTGGGAGCAGGAGCTGTTTATATGAGGCACATGCCACTGAGAGAAGGTAATCTCAAGCACTGCATCACACACCTGATAACATCATGAAAACCTGTCTCCAAAGAAGTGCGTGTTTAAGATGAAGAGAAGATAAGCCATCAGCTCTGAAACAAATTAAAGAACAATTACACAGAGAGAATAAAGACAAAACAAACTGATCCATGAAATTGTATAACAAGCTGTTTAAAGACATGGTACAGCAAGTCTTTCATGTAATGATAAATACAACCACACGAGATCTTTGTTAAAGGAATATTCTGGGGTCAATAAATTTTTTACGCTCAACAAACAAAACAACATGTGTGTTATTTTAGTATTTTAATATTTCAAACTAGCTTTTATTTTTAGATTTTTAGAATAATAAAACAATAATCACAAAAGAGGAAATAGAACAATCATTAAAATAAAATTAATATATACAATATTTCAGTTTAACTTTTTTATTTCAGTTTTACTTTTAGCCATTATCACATCAACTTAAATAAAAAAGAAAAATAAAATCAACTAAAATAAAACACGACAAATTCCACCGAACATTTCTATTTTATTTATAATTTAAAAAAAATTGTATTTAATTAAAACATAATGAAAAAAAATTATTTGATATTTAATTAAAATAAATAAAAAAAATAGAGTTTGTGAAAAAGAAAAAAATAAACAGGAAAAAATGTTTCCTTTGCAATTGAAATAAAATAAGTAAAATCTATCTAAGATTTATAGTATTTTATTTATAATTTTATTTTTGATTTATATATTTCGTATGTAATATTTTTCGGTAATTAATTTGTGGAGCTTTAAAAGCAAAACTATAGTGCATTTAAAATTCTAAATGAAGTAAATCATTCTTTTAAAACATATACTATTTGAGTTGTAAAGCCATTTTAGGCATGATGTTGTCACGGCAACAAGGTTGTAAAATTTGGTAAATTCACATAAAATTTGGTCCGAATGCAATTTACATTATTTCACACAGAAAGCCCTATGACAGAAAGCATTTAAAGGCTCAATAGTACAGTATTTCATTGTTTAAAACATCACTTCCAGTTTCATTGTACTGTAAGTCACTGTAGTTTTGCTCTTTAAAAAGAAAACAAGAGACACATCTTTAAGGGAAGCAGTGTTATGTCACAAGGGTGTAATAAACTCTATTATACACACAAAAAACCAACATGTATTGCCACTGATAAGAGCTAAAGTGTTATTATTTGCCCAGAGACTACAGTATAAATTGCAGCATTGTGCAGTAATGCTATAGAAACGTTCTCGTATAGGTCTGAGGTTGGAAGCTAGACACCAAATGGAGTGTGAGACCATCACCCATCTATAACTGCTACTCGTTGGCTTTCCATACACCAGCCGGCGGGAGGTAGCAGGCTCTTCTTGTAGCAAAGACTGTATCAGTGCTCAAAGCCTGTGAGTAGCTCCCTCTCGTCTGGGTTATTCTGCCTAATCCCATCACAAGACAAATCCCCTTTAGCCAAACACACACACAAATGCACCAAAGTCCATTAACACAGATAACAGGTTTGCACAACTCAAACCACCACAGTCACACAGTTACAGCCCAAATAGTGTGCATCACATGTGATCCTTGTTTTTTAATGTCTGCTGGAGAAGATGGATAAGAAAGGAGGGTGAGTGGGGGGAGGAGGATGAAGTTGAATGGTGGGCTCTCCAGGATCAGAGGCCACTGGGGCCTCTTCATCTCCTCCTCCTCTGACAGGACGCCGCAGGGGTCACCAGGGCTTTTTCTGGGAGCGGAATGTACCACAAAAACAATCCCTGCTTCACCCTCACCAACCAGAGAGGACACGGATGATACTAATCCAATATCACAAACCAACTAATGCGATTTATGGCAGAACTGACCATTAACCCAATCCTCTTCATGTACGCCAAGGATGTAACCAAATATTCCAAAATCCGACTACTACTCTGGATACCGCAGAGATCTGACATTTATTATAAATCCATTCACGCTGTTGGAGACACTTGTAGTGAATCCAATGCCACGTTTTTACTGTCTCACATTGACATACATTTGGATGATTGTTGACATAGTGCATAAAAGTACTGAGATACTAATTTAATGAAGCATAACTTATATACTTTGGTGTTAAAAGGAACAGTTTTTTGATATTTGTGGCTTTGGATTGAAGACTTGTCTTGGCAAATCTGAGTTTCAGTTTCGAAAAGTCTAGAAGAGACACGTGAGGTTACTAGTTAAAAGCAAGTTTCCATAAAGTTCCCATTTTAAATCAATGCATACTGTAGGTTTCTGAGAAACTGCAGGGGCTGAATAAATAAAGCATAAAAAAAATGAAAATACTAAAATACAATAGAAAATATGAAATATTTTATTTACACTACAGTTTAAAGGTTTGAGGTCGGTAATATATACATACATACTGTATGGAATACATGTGTGTGTTACACATGCATAGATAGATAGATATGAATTTTTATACATGCACACACACGTCTATCTATATATACACCTGTATATATATAAATATATATATTACTTAAGTCTGTTAGGCCAATCAAGATTGAATATATCTGATCAAAATATATAAAATATATATAAATGTCACCTCTGCCTCTGCTCAGAAAATCTTACTGATCTCAAACTTTTGAATTATATAGTTATCTGTATGTCATGTGACCACAAACATGCAAACAAAATAACAAATTAAGGTACAACATTTTTAATCAAAGGGGATTGGGTGAAAAAAGTTTGGGAATTCATGTAAGATGTAGCTGAGATTTTTGAGTATTTGTTCCCTGATTGGGTTCCTTTAGTCCCACTGCTGCTCAAATCCTGACAGTTTAACAGCTCAATCCATCTGCATATTCCTGAGGTGTTAATGTATTACCAGAGAGAATCAACAGATGCCCAGCAGTCAAATTAAAACCTGCCCAATAAAATCTGCACACTCGGATGGAAGGAGCAGCGAAGCATGTTGCTTTGACGTAACACTGCTTTGTGCTGACAGTAGGAGAACACAGAGGAAACACTGAGTACACATTGTGCACACAGAGGAAACCTGATATTCCTGTTCCCAGCAGAGCACAGGCACCACACGAACACTCACAGATTCACTCACTGCTCACACAAATAAACACAACACACACCTTTTTTCTTGGTGTTACTTGGGCGTTTCTGAGACGTACGCTCAAATCAAATATGTACAGCATACAGGACGTACCCTAATGATAATGTTTCTCACACTGTACTACATTTTTTTCTACTGATGAAAATAATGATGAGGACACAGAAACAGAATGTTCCAGTGAATTCCAGATTATGATATCATTTGAAAAAAGGACCTCGGTATTCAGCACTTGTATGAAATGCTTCAATCACTAATAAGCATGCAGGTCTGAAATTCATTCAGATAGACACGTTGTGTTGAGGCTGAGCGTTTGACAGTCATGCAGCACCATGTGCAAACAGCTCGCATCTTCCACAACAATCCCAGAGTGTGTCTAGGAAACGGTCACTCTACTGAGCCTTTGCAAAGCAGCTTACAGCCACGGCCCGGTCCACGGCCGGCACACGTGTTAAACGTGCACACACACAAACGCTCATACACACACGCACGCTGGCAGGCCGGGCCTAGACACAATCGCTCATAGCCACAGCGACAGGAGGTGGAGCCTTAGCCTGAGTGCATTGGTTCCCATGCGCAGAGGGGGCGCGCGCGCGTGTGTGTGTGTGTGTGTACACGCAGCGGCCCTCCCAGTCAGCCGGACTTCAGCACGTTTGCTGGAACAGCACACCTGTGTCCTAACAGCTGAGAGACACATTGTTCTACCGGTCTCCTTTCTGGATTGTCTTTGCACTGAATTATAAAGCTTATGTACAGTCTGTTCCACACAGTCATTACTATAAATCACTTTTATAACAGCATTTATTTATTTAAAATGCGGGGAACAGAAAAAGTTTTCTTCTTTGAAAACTGTAGGACGAGTAAAACAATCCATCTTTTGTTGTTGTTGTTTACATGCACGCTTGTTGCACATTTTGTTTTTTTTGTGGGGGGGGGGGGGGGGGATTGTGACAAAATAATAAAAAATGTTTGTAAAAATAAAAATGAAATATATATTAAAAAACACTTATCAAATATATATATTTATAGGAATTTATATATATATATATATATATATATATATATATAAAATCACCTTCTTTTAAGTGTGGGGACCAATAAAACTACAAATTAAAAACATAAGTATATAATTAAATAAATTTTTTAACATTAAGCCCTGTAATTTATACTAAAAAAATATTAATATTAACATTAAATATCATATAGTAAGTTGAGAACATTTAACTAGCATATTATGCACACTAAACTAAACTAAAATAAAATATTAGATGAAAATTTTTTTAACTTAAATTAACTGTCAAAGCAACAATATTTATTTGGTTTAAGTTGATTGTAAATAAATAAATTAACTTATTACTTGCATATCTAACACATATTTTACTATGAATATAGTCAGTCTATTTAGTTATTTATGTATTAAGATATTAATATATGAAGCCATTATCTGCACCCACAAAAATATAAATAAAATCCAAAAATATTATTATTATTATTATTATTACAAAAATGTAAGTGTGTGGAATTGATCATGGTTTCATATTATGAACATATTAAAATAAAAGCTAATACTAAATTTCAATAAAAGCTGAATATAATTAACATTAAGCACTGAAGAACCCATACTGGCTTTAAGGTTAAAAACTGATCCTATATCTTAAGATGTATATCGATAAATAATAAAGCACCTGCAATAAAAGATAAAATAACACATATTGTAGAAATATTAAATGAATGCTTATTTAGTGTATAGGCTGAGAGGTTCTAACTATGTGTGTGGGTTTGATAATTATTGTTTGTTGTTGCATGTGTTCTTCAGCACTAGTTGACATTGTTGTGAACTACAATGTGATCTCAGCCTCACGCTACACTTATCATCATCATCAGACGGAATCAGTGTTATGTCTCCTCTGAGGAATATTCCTGTCATATGAGCGCATCATTTAATGATGTAATGCTTAAATCATATCTATTGTAGTTTATGGCATCATCCCCCATATGATCCACATCACCTGAATGTGAAAAGAAATATCATATCGCTTCATTACAGCGCTAAGCCCACACCGCTGACCTCACCCAAATATAACGATGATTGCAGCCTGTGTCATTATCTTAATCATCTTCATCATTATCGCCATCACCAGAATAGAAGCACACAGCATGTCCTTAGTCACTCTGTTTGCACCACTGGGAGAAATTTACAGCTGTCATCATGAAGCTCTGCGTTTTCTCAGAATATCTGACTATCGCAGGGGCTAAACTATACGGCATGTCCCCACGCTGAGCCCAGTTATTTATTTTCATCAGATGCTCAGTTTGTTCTGTGCCAGAACTTGTGCGAGTCCATCCCCGGCGCAGCTGAGGGCAAAAGCTGCGAGATCAGTTGAGAAATGAACCCACAGGAGCCATGAGTCAGATCTGAGTCAAGCCCTGCTCCCCACACACTCAGTCACGATGCTGCTGATCATATCAGGCTTGCCAGCTGACCTTCTGAGGGTGGCATACAAGGAGACTTCTGCCTTTCTTATATGCACACTTTGGGTCCTGAGGACATTGGAAGGAAGAAATGATTCTTTCTTAAAACGCTTTTTAAACTCACTTTTTTTTTTTTTTTATAGTCTCCTAACAAGTGGATGTACATGTGTCACAGTGAATGTTTTTTCTATATTCATATTGAAAATATTGTGTCGTATTTTCAGGCTTTTTGCTAGATACTTTCTATTTTATATGATTAATCTTACATTATTATTCAAATATTGTACATTACTTTAAAAGTAAATAATATGTAGTAGTAATTTTAAAAATATATATTATTTGCTTGGAAAAAAATTATTTATTTATTAAGTTAAAGGTAAATGAATTAATGTTAAATTAAATCCATTGATATTCTATATTCTATTCTATTATGTTAAGATTGGATAAGGATACAACAAATCATTGCAAAGTGAATTTATTAATTTTGATTAAATTAATGTCAATAGAAATAAAATGAATTAAAATCAAATAGTAAACAAATAATTAAAAAAAATCCATAATTTAAGATTAAAAGGCTTTGGAAAATATAAATTTAAAAACAAATCAATGCAACGAGAAATTATTTTTTTTTTTACAAATTTTGTATCGGGGAAAAATAAAAAGTAAGTAAATTAAATTAAAAATTCAATTTAATTAAAAATTTAAATAAGTAAATTCTTTAAAATCAAATATACTAAACAAATAATAACAGTTCCACAGGTTAATATTAAATGTCTTGGGAAAATAAAAAAATATGAATGTGAATGTATAATGTGAATTCATATTTATAAACTTAATATCAATTTGAAAAAAAGTCCAAAATAAAACTAGAATTAAAACAATAGCTTTAGAAAATTATTAAAATCAAACATTGTGTAAAAAAAAAACTGTGTGACAGATAGTAAAAAGAATAATGTCCTCCGGGACACAACAGTGCATTTAGTTGAAGAAACTCACACTTAAACGTCTTCAGACTTTTTTGTCACAAAAACATTTCTGACCACACGACAGTTTGAGAGAAAGAGTGGGAGGGCAACAAAGAAGAACGAGAGTAACATAGGAATTTAAAGAATTCAGTTTTTCGTGTCATAAATACGCATCCACGCCAAGAATTCTGAGAATCAGGAGAAAAGCAACGGGAATGGAGACTGAGATCTGCCCACAAAGCTGAGAGGAGTTGTGTTGTGAGCAGCTGCCCTGTGCTTGACCCCAGAGGTTCACATGCTGTAAACTGGGCAAGACAATGGGAGGACTTCATTAGTGCAATTTAAATTGTTCTCATGGTGTCAAGGCACACTTTTGAGAAGCATAGCTGTAAAAAAAAAACAAAAAAAACTACTTTGCACGTGTGCATGACGAAACAGTGAGAAATGGAGGAAGAGTTGACTGAGAGTGCAAGTTTAGGTCAGTAAATATGTGTGTGTATAAAGACTGACTGTAAGCACAGCATTACTCACTGTGCTCTGGGCTGCAGCTGGGACTGCTCCACTTCACTGCTTTGGTTGTCGCAGCAACTCAGTGCACGGCACGGGCACGCAGACGGCACCATGCCAGGTAAAGGGGGGGTGTTGGCATCTGCCTGTGGTTCTTCCAGCTGGCACTGCCAGGAACTCGGATACCCTGCACGGCAAAGCCAGCTTTATTCAAACACCATCTTAAACTTGTGCTAAATCTGCATAGATGTAATTATCGGACTTACAATACAAAATATACTCCTCAAACATTTCTGCAAAGTTTCTTTTACACTTTTGGGGTTGAAATGTGAACACCACACTCATACTTACATGCAGTGACCCTATATACACTTTAACATTTAATTCCTCAAGAAAACATCTTAAACTGGCTCAGGCTTGTTTGCTGGTCTTATTTGGGCAACCAGTTTGGCCAGACTGCCATTAATGCTGGTATTAGAAAGGGTTTTGGCACTTTTCAGAAGGTCAGATTGGCCTGTTGGATGGTTTTATTGATATTTTAGGTTATTTTTTGCACATTTTAGCTTGGCTTACGGTTGTTTTTGCACATTTCAGCTAGTCAGGCTAAGAGAACAGCTGGCTGCCAACCAAAACTAGCTGAAGTCAAGGTGGGAGAATGGCTTAAACCAGCTAAAACCAGCTTGGTAAGGCTGACAGACCATCTTAAAAAATTAGACCAACAATAAATCATCTTAGTCAGGGTTAAACTGCTTAAAACACATTGGGCCAATTTCCAGGATAGGGATTAGATTAAGCCAGGACTAGACCTTTAGTACATTTAAGAATTTTTAGAAACATGTCTTACAAAAATGCATTATCTGTGAGCAAACAATGACAATAATGTATTTTAAGATATCTCAGTGCAAGCTTTTTCCAGTTTAGACAGCTCTTAACATTTATTTTAATCTAGGACTAGTCTCAAACCCTGTTCGGGAAAATGGTTTTACCTGAGTACTAGTTTAGGGTGGAATTTAAAATACACTTAACCTATTTTAATGCATTTTAGTAATATATTCAGCCTGTTAAACCAAGTATGTAAAACAAGCAAAAATGATCAATGACTCGATAAGTAATATCAGCCAGTCAGGCTAAAGGATCAGCTGGCTAACCAACTAAACTAGGATGAAAGAACAACTTAAAGCAGCTAAGACCAGCTTGGCAAGGCTGAGAAACCCTCTTAAACCAGATTAGACCAACAAATCATATTAGTCTGGGTTAAACTGCTTAAATAGAGTAAGTTAGAACTAGCATTCCTAGTTTGGGGAGGGATTTCAAAAAATAAAACCAAGCAAAAACCATCCAAACGGAAGTCTGCTTATCACGTTACCATAGTAGTCTTGATTTATGGAGCAATCTGCATGACTGAACAACAGCTCTTTGTCCCTGTGCTCTCTCTAATGTTCAACCGAATGTGTCTTGACGACGACTCACTCCTGTCCTCTATTGGTCGAGTTGAAGTAATACAACGGTAAACAAAGCAGCAACTCAGTGGCCCAGTTTTCATGACCTTGTATTTGATTAAGTATTGTTTTACAAAATGTTGACTGCTATCAGGAAACACGCGGGAAGATTAGTCTAGTCAGATGAATGACAGAAACTTAATCACAACTAAAAATTGCCTCAGGTAAACAAAAGCGAGCAGTTAAGAATGAATTGTAAGGTCCTACCTGTTGTTTAGGTCTATATTAAACCTGAAGTAAAATATGGACACCATGAACACAGTCCAGATGGGATGAGACATCCAGTCACATGAAAGCGGTTCATAACAGCTTATTAAACAGCAGTCTTCATAACAGATTTAGGAAAGCAGCCAGTTTGACCTCGCTAAACAGTCACTAGTCAACCTAATTTAAGGTTGGCTAGTTATCAGTCGCAGTCCACTAGATGGCCTCAGTTAACTTAACAAAAACATTAAACTTTTCAGGTAACAAAAATGCATTATCATATAACAAATCTAGAATAATAGAAAATGTATTTTTAAAAATGGCCATAAATATATAAAATATATTAGTTTACTGTTTAGCTAGAAATAAGGAAGAAAACGTTAAAATTCAAATCTGCATTTGTGTAGCTAAATCTAATAATAATGAATAATTATTATAAAAACTATAATCAATACTTAGAATCTAAATATTATTATAAAAAAATAAAGCCTTCTTTTTGGGTGAAAGCATCGTTGGATTTCTGACCAGGACAAAGAAAACATACATTTATGACATATATATGAGTATATTGAATTTTATTTCATCTTATTTGTAAACTGTTGCCACCATTTTACTGGTACAGGCACATAAGAGTATAACTGCCTTGTCATCAGATCAGCTGTTTATACCCACTGAAAAAGGAGAAGAGGTCACTAAAGTGTACTCCAGGGCAACGTGTCCATATTTAGCCCAGATCACAGTTCGAACTGTTGCATTATGGAGACCCAACAGAAGTGAAAGAACAGGCTCTTTGTGAAAGTCGGTCTTTGTCTTTGATATGAGTATCAGAAAAGGACACATATCCCGAAGCTGCCAAAATCATGTGCTGCACTGAAATATATCAGTATGAATGGCAACAGGACTGCAGCCAAACAGCAATGTGAGAGGGAAAACAAACAGCTCAGACGACTGATCTGATGAAGAATTGGCTAATCTGGCAGTTTCAGTTTAATAAAAGTAAAACTGCATATTCTGATAGAACAGAAACATCTTGGCTTGATGTTTAGTTTTACAACTGTTGGTGATCCTGCAGTTTTACCAGCAGCAATACCAAGGTCTTGGGTTTGAAAGGTTATTTTCTAGTTTTAATGTTACTTTAGTTTTAGTTAACTTTAAAAGTTTTTTTTTGCGCAGTGTTGTTTTAGGTTTATCAGAAACTGCTCGTTTCAATTTCAGTGAAATGCAATATCGCTATGCATTTCTTATACAGGTATAATATCACTAAACAAAACATACCTTACATTTGAGAACAAATTCCTAACACTTTGGAAGACTCTACTGAGGGTTTTATTTTTATTCGGCAAATACTGACATGGAACAGAAGTTGCTAAATGAAGACATTATTTATTCTCATAGCTTCATAACATTACATTTGCACCACTAATGTCACATGCATTATTTACCAATGACTTTACTACCTTTCTGGGCCTTGAACGTGTCAACTGCATTGTTGTCTATATGCAGCTCTCTGATTTTATCAAAAAATACCTTCATTTGTTTGGAATGAGGCGAAGTCATTTTTGGGTGATCTGTCTCTTTAAGGTGATGATCACATGTTATTTAGTGAATTTGACTCTGCAAGGCACAGGGTCTTCTGTGTACACTTGATGAACCATGAAAACCATCCATGCCTGTCCTGAGGCCTGGGTGTTAAACATGTCCTGTAAAGCTTTAAAATCTGTCAAAGGAAGGCAAACATTATAAATCCAGTGTATGCCTGGGGGAATGTGAGCAAACCTTCTGAGGAAGTCTTTTCCTTCATCTCAACTACTTGACAATATTTAAAGCAAGCATGTTTTCCTATGAATGCTAAGATCTCGTGTTGCTGTACAAACTGGTGACAGGTCTTCTCCTTAGACGGCCCTCCATGGAGACATTAAAAACCCCAGCTATCTTTCCTTTATAAAGAACAGTGTTCTGTTTTCAAAGTGTGAGATGCTTCATATTGTTTCTTGTATACTGCACATTACAGACACAAAGCTTTTACAGTAGACTCGATTCGACACCAATCTGTACATACCTTGGGTTTGAAGAGCAAAGATGAGAATGTAAAGTTGCCAGCTGTAGAGCCTCACAGAGGTGATTTACTGCATTTGAAAACTAAAAGTTGCAAAAGCGCTTGTTACACAGGCTGAGATAAAACACTTGTACAAGCCTGGGGTTTTGTGAACACATGCTGGGGATGAACACAAGGAAAAAACACAAAATATGTAAAAAATTTACTCACCCTCAGGCCAATACTTTTCATTGCCCCGTTGACTATGGCAGAGTCTTAGATGGACACAGACTGTCAGATCAAGGCAGAAACTTAAATCAAGTCAGTTCCTGTAGTGTCGAGGACCACTGAAGTTCATTGAAGTGAGCTGTTCATGCACTAAACACATATGACAGCCCCACACATAAACATGAGCATTACAGTCAGAGCACCTAAAGTCAAGTTCACTTGCTCCTCAATGGATATTTTGCAGTGAATAGGTGCCGTCAGAATGAGAGTTCAAACGGCTGATAAAACCAATAATCCAAACGACTATAAGTGAAGAGAAAGCTGTGTCTGTAAGAACCATTACAGTCCTTACTTTCATCTCATCGGATCCAGGAGTGAAATATGCACGGATCAAGCATGTAAATTGTCCACAATAAATGAAAACAAATATGTCGGTGGTTTTTAATGTTAGAGGACAACAAGGAATGTATTTCACTTGAGGGAGTGTTTTGAATGGATTATGAACTGGCACTAAGGCCAGAAGTGACCAGATTGTGATGTTTTTACTCTTATTCTGACGGCAACCATTCACTGCCAGATCTAAAACATTTCTACAAATATATTCTGTTGAGAGAAAAGTCATCTACATATTGGATAACACTTTTAGCAAGTTTCGTGTGACGAAATAATGAAATTAAGAATCAAATAAAAAGCTTTATTTCAGTGCTTAAAGACTGCGAGGGTATTGGAGTTCTTCAGTGACAATTGCAGGTTGTTAAAATAGCTTGCACCTGCAGTTCAACTCAGACATTTAGCTTAAAATAGGCAGCAGAACTAAAGGAAATAAGTGCAAGCACGGAGAGTAGACAGACTAGTGTTAGTCCAAAGATATATGGCTTTAAAAAAGGTAATTTGTCAAACAGACACAGCAAATTAACTAAGCAGTTCAGGATTAATGACGAGCAGCTTCTCTGGTATTACTTTAAACTATCTTACAGTAATTTAAGAGTGCAAAATATGACTAAGGCAGATGTTAATCTAAAGCAATGAACTGCAAAATGAAAATGCCTCTCATTCAAAAGCTTGAAATAATCTGTTTATTCAAATTCCTTTCAGAACACGTTCTCATGAAAATCTTTTAATATAAAGTTTAAACTGCTGAAAATAGAAACTAGAAAGGTTTTTATCCCAATAAACAATACAACAATGCAACCATTCACTGGTCTTTGCAGTATCCAGAGTTCCTGAAACCAGCTATCAATGCACTGAAGCACAAGAAAAAGGACAAAAAGTGATTATATCAGATAACATGCAAAAATCTGTCATTAACAGAACAAAGTGCGCAGATTGTGACTTTGGACTCACAGGTTAATCCATGCATTTCACAATCAGTTCCTAATTCAAATTCAAATTTTTAATAGAGAACAGCAAGTAGAACTTAGACACAACAAAATGCCTCATAGCTGTTTTTGGCTGCTCTTTTTAGGAACAAGATTCCACGCCGGCTCTCAGACTCAGAAGCGACCCCTGAACATTAGTGTCTACAGCAGCCTTTTGTAGCTCAACCCTGCAGGGGCAGAAGTCAGAAGGCAGCTTGACCCTAATAAGAGAAGACGAGACCTGGGTCATGTTTGAGTAATAAAACCTAACCATCTGTCTAACACCTATCACAGCAAGTAATATGATGATAACTTACAAAGATGGCATTTAAAATGAGTTTCGATTAGGATATTTAAATTACGCATTATTGGATATGAAGATTATGTGTGCTAAAAAAAGCTGATTCATAAGAACACACAGATAAAATGGAATCCCAGGAGGTAAAAATTCATCTTATATTATTATTTATGCATTTTTATTTAAGGCAAGGTACATTAATTAAATATGTAACATGCATGTAAGCATTTGAATACATTTACAGAAAATAAATTATTTTAGAATTAAAGGTTTGTTGATGTCTATTTTTATCACCCCATAAATTTTAATTAACCTTCTGAATACAGATTGGATATTTGGCATATGTGAGTGTAAAGATTATATATATATATATATATATATTAGTGCTGTCAACAGATTAATCATGATTAATCACATCAAAATAAAAGTTTTTCTTTATA
>JAUCNO010000548.1:6587884-6606881 GCA_032353835.1 Enteromius viviparus | reverse complement strand
CACAGTACACATACATATATTATGTAAACAAAACATTTTGGGGGGTGTGACAGCACAAATACTTTCAGATATATTTGGATATATTTTTGCATTTACAAAGTTTCAAGTGCATTTCTAAGTGATTTCTAGGGTGTTTTTTCTTTTTGCGTAATTTATTGTTCGCAAGTGCTAAAAGAAGGTATCATGTCCTTATCCCAAACAATACAGGAAATTTTAAGTTCACAGTTTAGGGTTCGTTCAAGATAATAAGCAATGCTTACCTCTCCAAACACCATCAGTAATGATTTTAGTTCAAGGTTAAATTTCATATGTTGACAGACTATTGTGTGACCTAAATGTCAAGGACAAACTATATACAAGATCATGCGAGACACAAAGCTCATGATATTGCAAACACAGTCAAATCAAACTACCAGTGCAAGATAGAAAATACTCTTTATTTTCTAAAACGTTGCTCATGATATAACTTGGGCCACATGTGAGAGGCATCCAAATTATAATTGAGGAAACGCCAGGTGACATCACAGCAGGAGCAACAACAACTGTTCCCAACGACGTGAGATGAAAATAACATGCTTTTTATAGTCATTTCTAAATGCTGGGTTGGGGCAGATTGAAAAAGTAGGTATGTATCCCAACAAGTGATTGACTCAGCCTGGTGTAGCAATAGCAGAATAGCTCCTAAAATAGCTGGCACTGATCCTTCCTTGGGAGCCGGACAGGGTCAGCTGTTACCAGCACAGAAACGGCCACAGGCTTGCTGACACACTCGGAGGACACACATGTCGGCTAGACCAGTCAAAGGATAATTATTGAACTGAATAACATAGTAATTCAGAGGGATTTGAGTTAAGCTTATGAGCAAAGAGAAAGAGTGCTGAATGGTGAGTTTATGCTTACACATTTTTAAATCGTTATATTGCGTGGGCCAAAGAGGATTTTCTATTATAGACAACTACTGTTGTGCGACCAGGGACATGGGATTTCTAGAATTTGATTATTCATTTGTGAGTTCAAAACAAGTTGGAAAACAAGCTTAACCTTACTGCAGTTGGAACGTCTGTAAGCAGCAAATACATAATCATATGTTAATTTTCAACTCACTAACATGCTGAAATTAGTTAAAGAGGATGTGTGTTTGGACACTTTGCTTCACTTTTCCTCATCACAAAATTATTTTAGGCCTTTTACAAGAAAATCTACTATGTGTTGTTAATGAATAGCTGGAGAATGATTTTGTGGTGAACAATTATGGAACCGAGAAATATAATATCTCAATCAGATGGCTAGTAAGTGTGATTTAATGCAGATGTGCTTCCCAAGTAAATGTTTTACTACAATAAAAATAGATTTAAGTCTCAGATAGGGAGTTTTAGTTCCTGTTCAGATACTAAAATACAGCCACAGTTGATCGTAATTTTATTTCACAGGCTTGAGGCAAGACAATATTTTGCCCTTGAAACTGATTATTAGTCTGTACCCTTCTGCTCATTCAAGAAAGCTGTGTGCTGGTTCTTGGTTCATGATTGGAAATCCCATTGGTATCTGTGTCACGGAGAGTCAGATGTTTTCCAGCCGAGTTTCTGAGCACACTTTGCACACTACACTGATGACTTGCATTTAAAGCAGCTGTCTGCATTACTATAATGAGAGCTGACAGAGCAATAACTATCATAACCATCACCATTTCAAAAAGATAAACACTTACAAAATTGATTTAAAATTCAAAAAAGGCCTTAATGGAAACACCTTTGGTGTAAAAATTGCAAAAACAGAGGTCCGTAAAGATTATTTTGGACATATGTTTTGGATCTTATGTTGGGGGTATATTTGTAGCAGTAGCCAAAAATACATTTTATGGGATAAAATGATAGATTATTCTTCAATGCCAAAAATCATTTGTATGTTAAGTAAAGATCATGGTCCAAGAAGATATTTTGTAAATTTCCAACTGTAAATATATTATACATAATATTGGATTAGTAATATGCATTGCTAACAACCTCATTTGGACAACTTTAAAGCTGATTTTCCCAGTGTTTTGGACCTTCAGATTCCAGATATTCAAACTTTTGTATCTTGGCCAACATCAAAAGAAAGCTTATTTGTTCAGCTTTCGGATTATGTATTATCTCAAATTCGAAAAATTTACACTTATGACTGGTTTTGTGGTCCAGGGTCACATATAGGGTTTTATTTTCAAATGTTCCACTCTTACTTTCTGTTATCCAAATGTGATATATATTTTTGAGAAAGCACTTTTTTTTTTAATGTTTTGGGGGTCCTTGTGTATGCTGAAAGTATTAAACAGTTATAAAGCACATATATTACTTGAAGCTGATTGTAAAATTATAATCCTTTTGAAGTGTTTTAGCACGAGGATAGAATGCATGTTTATAAATGGAGATGGCTTGATATGACAGAGATCATGCACAATCAGAATTTATAGTAAAATCTAAAAGCCCTGCTGAAAGCTTGCTGGGTCACAGAAGTCTCTTGTAAAATTAACAAACAATATCCCCGACAAATCACATGACTGCTCACCTCCCACTGAAAGAAAAACTGTTCTTTTAAATGAAACTTATATCTGACAGTTCAGAAAGTCTTTGGTGCCCCCCGATGTGTGCGTCTGTGGGTTTCGGTTTGTAAAAGCACAGATGTTGACCTTGATTTCATTCCTTTATTCAGGAAATAAGGAGTCAAAGTTTGAGTCACAATAACTGTAACATGATTCTGATCTTTCTGCTGTATTACAGAGGATAAAAGAAGGTCAGTCGCAGACTTCAGAGACAACGGACTGGAGAAACCCTCTATTTCCGTCAAAGCTTTGTCTGCACTATATCTGTCAAAAGTGGCAGCTGCAGAACCTGGGAGAAACCTCTTGAAACCAGTTAGTACTTGTAGCTACTTTTATTCTTCATGATACATGTGGTGACCTTTGGGGCCAGGGGGATGAGACCAAAAAATGCTGCTCAATAAAATGCATGTGACAGCTGCTGGAAAATATTTTCCATCTATGTCAAGGTTCTAGCTGCAATTTTAAGGAGCATGGGTATATTTTACTTGAATTTAAGTTAATAAAATCAGCTCCTGGTTATTTTTGATTATATAAGCTCAAATATACTTTTTATTTTGTTTGTTCTAGGACCAGAATCTTACTTCTCCAACTGGCAAAAGGCCAAACGCAATCAAGGTAAGGAAAATTAGTTTCATGTACAATACTTTAATTTAATGGTGAAACTTATTTTGGCTTCTTCATTTGATTTTCATTTGTACAAATTAACCACTAGCAAACATCACCCGTGCTGTGAACTCTGGAATAAATTGTAGTTGTGAAAATGTTGCTTTTATTATAATTTTGCGTCATATTATGCACCTTATTCTTAAAAATAACCAGGCCTTTTGTGGTTGTTTAGAGCTCTAAAACATTAGCAGCTTGTCTTTCTGTAATTGCATACTTGAATAAATAACACATTCTGGTTGTGAACCCTTAGCTCTTAGGTGCGAAATAAAATAATAACATAGGAAATTGAATTTACTGTTTGATTAACTACTCATTTGCAGAACAGAATCATTGTGGGTGTTTTCACTGGTCTTTGCGCTCATAATAACATTACTAACATAAGTTGTTCATAATGTTCCCAACTGCCTGTATTCAGAATAACTATTAGAAATTTTTGGCACAAAATGCTGGTTTTCTTTGGCATGCGGTTTGGTTCCTTACAGCTCAACAGGTATGTTTAACTTCTTAACCATTTATGTTTGAAATATAACATTTGAAATAAAAGGCTACTATATTAGCTAATGTAATAAGGTTGTTCTTTGTTTTTTAGATGGCTGAAGGTGCACAAAAAAGCATTACGTGTGCACCTCAATCAAATCCACCAATGGACCATCTGGAAACCAGCCCTGAAGAACACGAACGACCCATTACATCACCACCCCCTACAAGAGAAGCAATGTCCATTCTGCACCAACGACGACAGAAATGCGAGCTTAGACGACTGCTAAAGCACACTTGTCCTGAGCTGAAAAATGTAGACAGTTTGGTAGAAGAGGAGTTGGCTGATGTTCTTAACATGGACCCAGACACAGGATACCAGAGTGAATTCCAGTCCAGGTGCTGGCTGTTTGAGAACCATGAAATCAATTCAGTGGACATCCATGATCAAAAACTACAGATTAAAAAAGAGTTTCAAGAAGGCGACATCAAAACTAAAACTGTCTGCATGTTTGAACAATCTACGTCTAACTCCCACAATGAAGACAACAAACCTCAGCTCAACAAATCAGAGGAAGAGACATCAGAGCAGAGCATCAAGGTGGATGTGAAAGCCACTCGTAGAATGTTTGAAACTCAGTCGATGGATAGTCAAATCCCTTGTCCAAGAAAAAACTTTGTTTGTGAGAAGAGAAGTCGATTGGAGCAGAAACTGAAGAGTAATTCTGAGACTGATGGAAAAGAAACATTAGACATAACCAGTGATGTAGTTGACACAAATGATGTGTTTGTAAGTATATCTAAAGCCAAACAGGCCTTTGAAACAATATCACATGACAAGGAGAACATCTCACCAACAAACAACAACTTCAGCCAAGAACAAGAAGTGCTGAAGGCAAATGTAAGAAACAGAGCTCAGATGTTTGAATCAACTCCACTTGATAAGATCAATCAGCAAACCAAGGAAGAGTCAGAAACCATCTTGGAGAGCACACAAGAAACTCTAGTTTCGTTATGCAACTTCAGTATAATGCATTCTGATGGAAACATTCTTGAAGCTAATGAAAACGGCCATGTCAAGAAAGCAAGATATCATTTTATACAAGAAGATACAAGACCGGAAATTCAGGATGAAGACATAGTGACTGGAAGCATAAAGAACATCATGCTTCAGATGCTACCAGGAGCAAACTTGAACCCAATTGTGACCTTCCTGAAAGAGGACAGTCAGGGCAATGTGGAGATTCAGAAAGTAGATGTCCCCATTCACCAACTTCCATTTACTCAAGATAAAGAGTGCAGAACTGCCAACGTGGTGCAGATTACTGAAGATCTACTCAGTCAAGAGAAGTCCATCAGAAAAGGAGTCTTAATACAAGATGGAACCACAGGAATGACAGAGATAACAGTTTACGCTTTATTTATCCACAGTGAAGACAGTACAGGGGTAATGGAGTTTGGTAAAACTGATTTAGAATCCATTCCCTCAAATCTGAGGAATGTTCCAGAATCTGAAAAGCACGATCTGAAGAAAGATATTAGTTTATCAGAAAGTTCTTTAGTAGTAGATACAAACAAAACTGAGAAAGGAGACCTTGATAATGTAAAAGACCTTCAGGAAATATCATCAGATGTAGATATAGGAGAATCTACTGGGGAATCAGAGAAAACAATTGAGATTATGATAGGTAACAATATTAAAGCCCTTTTTACTACCAGTATGGACGACACAAGCACGCAGTTGGATGACAAAAAGTCAGAAGTGTCACCGAAAGAAAGTTTGTTAAATAATGATAATGATGATGCAGAAGCAACAAACCAATCTGGACCTTGTCCTGACACAGGTGAAAATCCTAAAAAAGAAGGAAGTCTCCAAAATCAAGATATCATTGATAATGGAGTCGTTCTTCAAGCAGAACTAGTTGATGTTGTTGAAGATGATGAGTTGGTGAATTTACAAACAGCCATTATGAATCTTCAGCAGGCGACAATAGAGGCAAAAGCTCTTCAGCATAGCGTACAAGCAAAACATGCTTCCCAAACAAACCAAACCCAACAAATCTGTGATTCTGGTTCAATGGCCCATGAGTTTGCACCTGTGAAAAACAATGATAAAGTAAGTGAAAATGAAGATGCCTCACAGTTTTGCAAAACTGAACTGGAAGAAGAAAGTAAGGAGGATGTTATGAGAGGTAGCATAAAGGCAGCTCTTGATTCCTTGGGGAAGTCGAACTTTAATGTCACAAAGGGTGATTTTAGAGCTGCCATGATTTATAGGAATTCTGGTAAAGGAGGACACAAAAAGACGGATGAAGCGATGATGAACCAGATGAACCACCCGAGAGATAGGACTAAAGAAAGTAAGTTTGCAACATCTTCTCCTGCACCGCAAGCTGAAAATAAAACTTTAAAATCACAGGAAGGAACTGACACAAGCCCTTGTGAAAGGCCATTTGAAAACAAACCAGTGACATGTTCTCCCATACCTGTCTCTGTAGAAACACCTGCTAAAAATCGTAAAACTCCTGCTGGATCCAAACCGGCTATCCCACCTAAACCAGATCATTTAAAAATTAAGCCAAACTCTCTTGGTTCCAAAACTGATTCAGAACACCTTAACAAATGCCAAGTCCCTCCTACGTCTTCAAAACCACCAACTGAGCAGATTAATGAATCTTCAACTTCCAAAGCTAGCAAAACAATTTCTCATGAAGATGCACAGCATGGCAATGAACATGAGCCTAGTGATACATCAGTGGACAAAGTGCACAACACTGAAAGTCCTAAAGATAAAAATGGTCTAGAGGTTGTTGAAGAAATTCCAAAGAACTCCCCAGAAAGCACTGTCAATGAAACTTCCACAGGTTTTCATGCTACTCTTCAAAACTTTGGGGTAAAGCCGAGTGGTTCAGTGCCTCCTGTTAAACCTAAAAGAATCAAAATGGCAAAAGAACAAGTGATGAACTCAGACAGCACTATTAGCAACTCCACCAGTGAAACAGTACAGGGAATTACTCCACCTCACAACATCAATTCCTCAGGTGAGACTTGTAAGACAGATACCAACAACCATGAAAAAAGAAATGATAAAAGTGATGATCAACAAGTTAGTGGAGTTGTGAGGCGGGAAAAGAAAATTAGACGAGAGACTGAGAACGAGCGAAGGCAAAGGCTCTCGGTGCACATGGATGAAATCATGAAAGGAAATGTGCCAGCTGTCATGGAGATCTTTGACAAGCTGAAAAAGCAAGAAGAACTCAAAAACATACTCTCCAAAGTGGAAGAAATCGAAGAAGACACCAACAAAGTGGACGTGAGCTCGCTTAAAAACATTTTTGAGAGCGTACCTGATTGGGTTGTGCCTCAGGAGAATAACATCAAGTCACAGATAGTCCCGGCAGAACATACAGGAGCACCAAGTGAACCGGAGATGATGTCATCAATGGAGGTAGCTTTTGGGGACCTGGAGAAAGCTGGTGAAGAAATCATCCGTTTAAAAGACCAAACCCTTGCAAGACTCATGGATATAGAGGAGGCCATTAAAAAGGCTCTTTACTCAGTATCGACTTTAAAATCTGACTCTGACATTGTAGGACTTTCTGGTCTCTTTAGGGAGTCAATGGTGGCTGTGCAAGGTTCACCTCCTGCAGGTAATATCAGGAAAATCAGCATTGGGTCAAGTAAATCAGCAAAAGCTCAAAACCAGAGGGTATCTTCACAGTCAACCGCACAGACAAGCCCAGAGCTTTATATTCCCACAACCAAACCGAGATCAACTTCACCGGCATCTCCTTCTTTTATTTCCATTCAGTCTGCGGCAAGGAAGCCTACGGAGTTGCCATCACCTCAGAACAGTCCCCTAAAGGAAGAAGCAAAAGAAGAGACCAAGCTGCAGTGCTGCTGTAGTGTCCCTTCAGAGCGCAGGCAATGTTCTGTCACAAAAGGGCCACCCTCGAGCCCTGCAATTCCACAACGACAGGTCAGTGTGCTGGAAGTTCAAACTAGGCCTAAAGAAGAGAAAGTCATCGGAACGAAAACTATCAGCGAGAACTACGAGAGGACAGACTGCTTCGGCAACAAGTTCTATTCCTCGAAAACCTCCACGGTCGTGACAACCCAACCTGAAACCAGAACAACTTCTAAAAAGCTCATCGTGAGCAGTCCAGCCACAACAGAAATTGTCACGTACCCAAGAATCAACACACCTTTTATTAGAGAAGACCGTCCCCCACTGTAAATTTATTTCAAAATTTATGTTGGTTTTGGTTGCAATGTAAATGAAAGACCTTATAATGTAAAAGCCAATGCATTTTTGTATTTTTTTGCTTGGTTATCTTTTAAATTATACTTCACTATTCCGATTTCAGTTTGTTAGGATTTTAGTTACGTTTTTTTGCTGAATTCATATATTTTTTAAACTATATGATTTCCTCAGTGTCTTACAGTCATGCAATAAGCATGTTGTTACACAGTCTCACGGCAGTTCGTACATATTTTACAAGGTGGCTAATTCTAACAAATTCGTAGAATCTCACTCTTTTTGCTAAATTGTACATATTTTTACTAGTTGCCAATTCGTATGAATTTGTACGAATGACCTACACCTAACCCCGCCCCTAAACCTACCTATCACTGGGGTTTAGACAAATCGTACAAGTGAGGTCGTACGAATCCGCACAAATTTACCACCTCGTACAAATACGTACGAATTGGTAGTGAGACTGTGTTGCATATTTCTGTAAATACAATATAATATGAATTTCTGCAGTATTTCTCAATAAAAATGATAGAAACGTGTCATGTCATATTATTAATTTCAGTAAACAGGTTTTCTCTTATGTTAGAAAAACTTGTATTTGTATTAAAAATTTTTATTAATTTGTGTTCGTATTTGATTGCATTCCTTGATTGCAATGACGTTCATCCTTTTTTTTCATACGAACTGGACATTTTCATATGGATCACATTATATTTTCACACTTTGAATGTAGCTGTGTTTCCTTGTGTGTTGAACTGAAACACAAAGCTCAACCAAAACAATTTCCCAAAATATTTCTGGTATCATTATTTATTAAAAGGTCAAATGTTTTAAATTGCCTAGCAGATCAGTATATAATCCTGTGCTTTTAACAATCAACATTTCTATTTAAAAAAATCTAATTAACCATTTAAATGTCCATTAAATTATGATCTGTCATCTTTCATTCCATTATGTAAAAAGTATTTATTTGAAATTGTTTCAAATACCACAATTTACACCACAATTTAAATCCAGTGCTGCACAAAAACCCCCACAAAAACATCCTAACAGCTTAAATGAATTAAAAGCTAACCAGCGTATGGTGGTGCGTTAACCCTTTCATGTGACTGTAGTTTCAGCCAGCAGCTCAGGAGACATGCTCAGCCTGTCTGAAACCAGTTTACCCAATGGAAAGAATGGCAGCGGATAAACTCATTTTTCACAAAACCTGTTTCTGCTGCAAGCACTGCAAAAAGAAACTAAGGTAAGAATGTTTCTGACAGCAATAAAAGAAGATAATGAACAATTGTAACGTTTAAAACACATTACATTTATGATTCTAAATGAGTGAAAATACTTTGCCGACATAATGCAACTAAATAACAGCAAATCATTAAAAGGAAGTGCTGAAGCTGCAGTTCTGCACCCGCTTTCAGACTTTGCCTTTTAAGCTGTTAACCGAGTTTGCTGACATTGCAGCCTGTTAATCTACAAATATGCTCTATATTAATGTGGTTTTTATAGCCTACAGATCATAAACAATAAACAAACAGTACTAAAAAGATGTTTTGCTTAATTTTAGCCTGCAAGGCTATGCGCCTCTCTATGGGGAATTCTACTGTGTTTTCCACTATCAGCAGCTTTTCAAAAGGAAGGGCAACTACGACGAGGGCTTCGGCCATCAGCAGCATAAAGACCGTTGGCTACAGAGGAATGACACGAGCATCATTTAGAGCTAATTACAGATGGTCTGATATAGGCTCCTTGCCATTGTGCGTGCACACGTTTAAATCAAACATGGATTTAATATATAAACATAATGTGATTTCATAAAGCATTCATATATGAATCAGTATCATGCTTACATATTTATGCTGTTATGTTTGAGACCTTGGTGTGTTTTATATCTGTAGTACAAAATATTTGACATAGCTGGTTGATGTTTATGATTTTTTTCTTTTTTTTATGTGATGAAAATAGCATTGATGTCAGGGTAAAAAAATCAAATATGAAGATGTGTACTTAGATTTGATTTGTTGTTTGTTGCAGTTACTAAACTTAACACATTAATTCTGGCTTCATTAAAGGCTTTCTAGTTGATCTAGGTTTTCTGTAGCATCTAAAAAGCACTTAAGAAAAACACTGCACGATTTTAATCATAAATAATTGACTGATTTTTATTAGTTTACAAATAAAAAAGTACAAATTCATTTTATTCAACACAATTTACAAACATGACTCTTGCACTTTAAAAACTTAACAGTCATACTCAGGTTTGTCTTATTTTTCTCATTCACACATATGTATTTGTTTAAAAAAAATAGCATACACTTCAACTACATTTTTAAATAGCAGCATAAATCTCATAATTTTGTGCTCCTGAGAGCCTGCTCCTGATTCAGTCCGTTTTCAATTCTTGCTTTCTCTGATGTCCTGTAAATTAAGAAAAGTAGAATTCAAATCTGTAATAAATTATGTTATCAAAAGTTATTTTCAAGAGTTGTTTCATGCATAGTGTCACTAATATAAAGAGTAATATAAACGCACATGCTGTCATCCCCGGGGACTTCAGTGTGGTCCTGCAGGTCAGTGTTTAGTGTCTCCGGGAGCAGGAAAGTCAAAGCTCCTCCCACAAAAGGAAGAGAGCCGTATATGACCATTGGAATAGCAGGATGATACACGTCCAACAAGCCAATCAGAGGAGCCAGAATACCAGCTACACGTGCACACATGGAGTTCAGTCCCACACCGTTTTGCCTGTGTGATTGAGAACAAGAGCTTATGTAGAATCCATGAATGAAGACAGTGAGTGTTCATGCACTACATATATACAGTACCTCACAACCGTCGGGTAGAGCTCAGCAGTGTACACATACACAATGGTGAAAGAGGCAGCGAGGGAGAACTTTCCAACCACTGCGATTACAGTCACAATCACAGGATACCCTGGGATAAAAGACAGATGGAGTTAACACAGTTTATTACAAAAATTTCATGACTTGGTAATTTTATGCAGATTCTTTTGCTCATTCATATATTTTTGCTCACAATGCCCTGAGGGTTAGGCTAGAGGTGGACTTCATGGTAATATTTTGCTTGCAAATCAAACGTTTTTGCACCAGTCAGGTTGTTCAAGTATAAATGTCCCACTGATATTAAACATTAAGGGCCAGTTTCCCGAACAGGGTTTAAGACTAGTCCTAGATTAAAATAAATTTTAAGAGCTGTCTAAACTGAAAAAAGCTTGCACTGAGATATCTTAAAATACATCATTGCCATTGTTTGGTCTTAAAATGCTCACAGATAATATCTGATAATATCTAATAACAATATTTTTGGAAGACATTTTTCTAAAAATTCTTAAATGTCCTAAATTATCAAAGGTCTAGTCCTAGCTTGATCTAATCCCTAAAGGTCTTTGCACACTGATTCTGTAATGTTCATATTCGTCATCCTTTTTGACGGACAAAAGTTTCAGAGGCAGTGTGTAAACATGACTGAGACAATGTGAAGTCTATTAAGTCTATTAACTGATGTGCAAAATTTCAGACTCTGTGACATTTTGTGATTTGAATGTTTTTCTAATTTGGTCAATTTGTTGAGAATTCACATGCACTTGTACAATCAAACATTGTACGATTTGCTCATGCCCTCAGCAGTTGACATTATCCCTACAAAGCATACAATTCATACAGATCATATTAATTAATACTGTCATGCAAATCTAGCGCAATGAGCAATACTCCAGAGATTACACTCTTAAAAATTGACAAAAGATGTAAATAGTTCCATAAAGAACCTTTAACATCTAAAGAACCATTCTGTTTCACAAAATAGATTTGTTGTTTCGAAAATGGTTCTTCAGATTATAAAAAAAAAAATGGTTCTTTAAAGAACTTTTGATTAAATGTTTCTTTGTAGAACCACAAATTATTCTTCTATGGCATCCCTGTGAAGAACCTTTTAAGCACCTTTATTTTTAAGAGTGAAGCTTGGTTTTTCTGTTCCATCTAAAAAAAAGTGGAAAATGGCCACTAGTGGCCACGCTATGTAGAACAAGTGCAAAACTTTTATTTTCATTTTGCTAAATGGGACAAAAACCTTTCTTATTCTAAAATAAGTCCGCACCTGCTGGTATAGCAGGAATGATCAAGCAGGCGGTTCCTCCAAGGAGCAGCACAGCGCTCTGGCAAATCCTCCTTCCGAAGCGCTGAATTAGAGGAAAACAGGACAGCCGGGCAGGAAACTCTGCAATGCCAAAGATGAGTTGAGTCAGGTAAATGTCCAGGCCGAAGTTCCCCACGTTCAAGCTGACACCATAGTAAACCAGGCTTGTCACAAACCTACGATAGCACAAATAAACATGACAATACGCTCGACAGATTATTACATTTTTACAGCTCATATAGTGCTCTGATAATGATAATGTTAACATTTTATGCTGTCGTATTTAACTGATATTGTATTTAATATGAAGGGAGTTTTACAGACTGGTTTAGATGTGTATTAAGATATGGGGTCGTTTACGTCTTACCACATTTTGGAAATATAAAAGATGTGGAAAATGCTGGCATAACTCACCACATATAGCTCATGATGAGAGCTCTCTTTCTCAGGTAAGCCACTCGAAACAGGTCTAACATGGAGCCTGTTTTAGCTGTGTTCTCAGCTTCCAACTGATAAGGCATGCTTTCATGTTAATTGGTCATTTAAAAAAATACTTTTCATATTCAATGGTATGTTTTAGAAGGAAGGAGGGAATGTGATGCAGTTTTTCACCAAAAGGGAACAAATGTTCTCACTCTCAGGCCATCCAAGAAGTGGATGAGTTTAGTTCTTCCTAAATTGAACGTATCAATTGCTCATCTGTGGATCCTCTGCAGTGAATGGGTGCCGTCATAACAGTCCAAACAGTTTTGAGAAGCAAAAAGCTGCATGTTTCGTTAAACATGAGATTATGACGGCACCCATTCACTGCAGAGGATCCATTGGTGAGTAAGTGATGCCAGATATCTCCAAATCTGGAAAGCTCGAGTACCTTTCAGACTTGAGTGAACTAGTGAACTAATTCTTCTCTTAGACCAAAAAAAAAAGGCTTGGCTATCTGCAAATAGGAAAAAAGGTCACCTTGTCGAGCAGGTTATCGGGCACCTTCCTTCCATTGATTCGGGCAGCTTTCAAGATCTCTTTCTTGGCTCTGTCTTGCTTACCCTGAGTCAGAAGCCATCGGGCAGATTCAGGGAGAATCCTGTCAAAAGCATATAAAACACCTTATTTTAAAAATGTTTTTTCATACATATTACATATATTAAAAAGTCTTCTTTTTAAAAAGGTAAAATACTTTAAACTTGCTCTAAAGTTTTATTTGCATGTATATAATTTAACAGAAAACTGTGAACATGCAAATCAAAAGGACTGAGAATAACTCTCACCAGTAATAGATGCAGAAAAGCCCAACTGGTGCTGACAGAACCAGCTGTAAAATCCTCCAGTCCCTGATCCCAAAGGCCACACCAGACAGCAACATCAGACCAATGGCATAAAAGCAATGTGACAATATGGTAAAAAGGGCCCGTTTGGCTGAACCGCACCACTCAGTACCTGATGTAAGTTTGAGATACCATAAAAAAAATGCTTTTCATGATTTCTATTGTTACAGGGAATTTGTTTTATAGCATAAAGACTCTTTCTACATGCATATCTTAACCAAATTCATGACTTTTTAATGTATAAGAAGAGTCACGTGGGTTACCCAGAACAAATGTGTTCATAGAGATCCCTGATACTGTGGTGCCGACCACAAAGCGAAGTGCGATGTAGACAAAGATGTTGGGAGAAAATGCTACTGCCACCCCAAACAGAAACTGCAGGAACAAGGAAAGCAGCGTGACAAACCGTCGGCCATACCTGTGTCGAGAAAACATGTTAACTGGCACAGTTATTAAACCAATGGCATAAAAAGCAGCCCTTGATCAGTTAAATAATAGTTCTGTTTTTGGAAAAACTCCAAAATAATCATGTATAAATTGTCATTCTTGTGTTGCTCAGGTAGGAATTGTTTTCTACACGTACTTGTCTGCCATCGGCCCAAACAATAGGGCTCCAATAAGAAGACCAGCCATGTAGACGGACTGAGATGCCTCATTATAAATCTTATTTTCACACACCAGGTCAAACTATGATAAGATAGGAAAAGAAAACATGAAAAACGACAACAAACAAATGATGTTAATCAAAATCATATATGTTATTTACACACATAATAAAAAAGGTTTTGTTTTTGAAGTCAATTTCTGTGAAAATAAATAAATAAATCGTAACATACAAAAGCTACACCAGCCATAACTTTCTAAAATTAAACGTTACTGTAAAATTTAATTAAAATGTTACAGCGTTTAAGCTAGAAATGTGATGGCAATAGATGACAAAATGGCTATTAAAATAAACTTAGGCTAGTCAAAATTCACGGGAATTCAAGATTATGTTTAACAGTAAATTTAATAGGTATTGCTAATCAAAAAATAAAGAAATAAAATAAAATACTCCACGTTTAAACGGTATCCTTATCGCATAAGTAGATTACAATTTATACTACATCGTAAAAATGACAGTAAAGCTATTGTTTCTCAAATTTTATAGTTTTTGTCAAAGAAATTTGTCAAAGCTGACTTTGAAAGTCAAATATTACCTTTAATAATTGTAAATGCACACATATTATGTCACATTAGGCCAAAGGGTAGCGATTTATGAAAAGGCATAGCTACAGTAATATAACTAACTAAATAAATAAATGCATTATCTAACTATAATATACAGCGATATTCAATTTCATTTTTACAAGTTGATTACCTCAGTTATAAGAGTGCTGCTTCCTTCTGGTGCTTTATAAACCCATCCATCAGCACATGACGTCGTTGTGTTTATTCCATACGCTTCAATATCATCCAGCTCGAGGTCAACAGGTGAGAACATCTTGCAGCTCTCATACCGTCCATTACTGTCCAGAGGGATGGTGAGGTTCAGCTGCTTCTCCTCTGTCAGGTTAGGAGCCCGCTCTAAGATCCAGCTGCTGTTGCAGTTGTGAGGGAAGGTGATAGCGGTGAAGACCTGACCGAACATGTGGAAAGCTGTGAAGATGTTGGGGAGGCATACCGCCACCAGCAAGCGCTTCTGAAACGCCCCAAACTCGCCGACAGACGACAGGATCTGCGCGAAGTCTATCATGATGACCACTGGGCAACCATCGGCGGCGGCTCGCGCTTAAAACACCTGCGCCGGCCTTTGAGGAGCGAAATTAATTTTTAAACGTGTCACAAGTTCAGCATATCTGCAGAGCTCTTATCTGCTACGACAAAGATAAAGCACTGTTTTTTTGACAGCGATAAAAACAGACAGAAGATTTTACATGCAATAGTAATAACATATGACCCTATGCAAAAGAAGGTACTGTAGGTCTGTTTAATAGCAGGTTAATAAGCTGATTCTAGTGGTTGAAATGTACTGAGAGGAATTTCAGCAGTGTGTTGCGCGCACTAGCGCGTGCGTTTCTGTGAGGGACTTTGGATCATGAGGCGAGTGCAGTTGGGGCCTTTTTGCCAGTAAAGGCGGTCTTAATATTGTGGCGATATATAAACTTGTGGATTTCAGCACACTGTTTAGACAAAGCTGTATGTGTAACAAACAGGCTATTAATTCTATCTATCATTTACCAATTTTGTTTGTATAAATTTCTTTATTCTGATGAAAACAAAAGAAGATATAACACAGCTGCTTGAAACCATTGTCCGCTACAGTATTTTTCTTAGGGTTACTCTATTTCACCTGACAAAAACATGCCTTAAAAATCATTATTTATCAGCTGATATATAGCTCTGTTATACTTAATAACTCTGTTATACTTACTCTCAATACTTAACCCCCAAATTTTGTTATTATTTGATTGTTCCAAACCTGTAAAAGTCTCCTTCAAAAGATTGTTTTAAAAAGAAGTTTGAAGCTCAAACAGTTGTTGGTCCTCACTGACTTCCATAGTAGGGAAAGAAATACTATGGAAGTCAATAAGGACCATCAGCTTTGACTATCAGCATTTTTAAAAAAATATCTACTTTTATGTTCAACAACAAATAAAATAAACTCATAAGGTTTAGAATGGCATGAAGGGGAGGAAATAATGACAAAATGTTCATTTTTGAGTGAAATCTCTTTTACATTGTTTTTCTGTGCTTTAAATCAAAATGGACATTATTTTTTATGCAATACAGCTCTGCGGAAGCAAATATTTGAATACAGTAAAATATACTGTAAACAATAAGCAGGCATTTTAGTACAATTTAAGATCATTTTTATTGATTTTAAAGCATTTAATAAAATGCCTTAAAATGCAACAACCTAAAGAAAAGTGGAAAAAAATTGATATTTTACTTACCGTTTTTGCTTTTATTAATTTTTTTATTTATTGCTTGCCGTAAATGGACTGTGAATGCATTTTTTCCCTTGTACAACACTGTACCACATTAAGGACTTTGGCAAAAACCCAGGACACTTGTGTAAAATGCATTAATAAGACTGGATATTATTTTATTATATACTATATGAGCATGTTGACCAAAGATCTACATAAAATAAATTCCTTATTCAAAGCAAAACTTGCCTTTTCAATGCAAGCAATTTTCTTTTTTCCCCTATTTTTAATGAGCCACTTAGTTATGATTGCAGAGTTGAAAAGAAAATAATGGAGAAGTTAATTTTCTTTTACCTCCCTGCTATTATCTTTTAAATCTTCTCACTAAAACTGAAAAATAAAGTAGGAAAAACATTTTAAATTATTTAAGTTGAATATATATATACACAATTATAAAAAGGGGGAAAAAAATAAAATAATAATGTGAAACACTGTTGTAAAATAATTAAGGTGCTTAAGATTATTCTAGGCAGTTCTTACAAACATGTAGCAATTTGTTTAGATAATTTTTTTTGGGTGAAGTAAACAGCTTTGCTGAAAACACCAGGCAGATTTTTGCTACCTAATATCCTGCTTTGATTATAGGCACCCTCATAGATAAAACGACAAACCAACAAAACTCACAATGTGTTTTTCGTAGCTGACACCATCTCCCATCACCTTATTTATGAAGAACACAAAGGCCATGAGTGAAACATCCCATATAAAATCCAATGGCAAATTACATTATTTACATGCTCAATCAAGTTCATCCACATCAGAAATACACATGAATACTTAAGAGTTCAAATCCAGAGCAGGAAAAAGCCAAACACCAAAGTTTCATCAGGTACCTCAGGTATTTCTACCTTTTCACTTACAGAGATATTTATAAAACGAGCAGAAGTCACAGATAATGTCAAAAAAATTAAAACCAAAATTCACAAATTAATGCAAAATCTAAAATAAAAAAGGAGATATGTGTGATGCAAAAGTATGTAGAAACATTAAGGCAATAACTTTTAGAGCAGCATGGGATAGTAACATTTGCAAATGTGCAAATGTTGTTGAAAAAAGTTGAGACAGCAAAAGTAAAGTGAAACCAGTCTTCAGGAGTGTTCATTAGGGCTCAATGACACTAAATTAACCAATTAATCATATTCAGCTGATCTGTAGCATATGAAATATTTGAGAATTTTGTTGTTACCGATACTAGTCAGCTCTGTGTTTAGCAGCAGAGAAAGTTAAAGTTGTTTTTAAACGCAACAACCAGAAATTTTGAAGATTCTATAAATGTTCGCCAAGCTGGTTCAAACTGAGCCTACGTCATTAATGCGAGCTAAAACATGCTTAGCTGCTTCTCTTCAAAAGCATAGAAAAAAATAAAGGTTAAAAAATATAGCTATAACCATAGCATTACTCGTTTCCTCTATAAACTCATGTTTCCTTGAGATTCAGTCCTCTTATGCGCTCAGTAGTTAAATTGGAGGCGTTTTTTGCATTGTTCATTTTTAGGGTGTCAGTTCAGATTGTGCAAAACTAGAACAAATGTAGAAAAAGAAGAAAAGAAAGAGATGTTAAAAGAATATTAAGGTTATATCTGGTTATGATAATTGCATCCTTATACAAATAAATCGTAAACTTTATTTTTATCGATTCCTACAAATTCATTTTCATGTTTGTGCAGCTCTTCCGTTGGGCCGTTTGAAATCCTATGGGCTGGCGCAATGGTATCTTTCTCTTTGGCAACAGTGGTTTCTTTAGGGCAATTGAAAGAGGAAAAAATACATCAATGTGTCATTCTGTTGGTAGTGTTGGTTTCTTTTCACATTTGTAGGCAAGTCATGGTCCTAAACAGAGCCAAAGTTTAGCTAATGCTGAGCTGAGCAAATCCCAAGAGTTTGACATCATCAGGAACCTCAGAGCCCTCGATGCCAGAGGCCTGAAAAACACCACGCATGATGTGTTAGTGCAGAACACCAGTGAAGATAACAGTTTTCACCAAACAGAAGTCACTCACCAGTTTAAATGTGACATTTGTATTGGAATGAGGGTCTTCAACTATCTTCTGCAAATTAGCAGCCACTAAAATGACATAAAACAGAGACTTAGGACAATGATATATTATGATTAAGAATGATTTTATCTTGATATTGAAATTTATTGACTTTAAATATCGCACATCACTTTCAGTAGATATCCTAGAGATTCAGTAGAGGCTAACATCAACTAGTGCTGTCAAACGATTAAATCACATCCAAAATAAAAGTTATGTACATAAATATGTGTGTGTGTGTACACACAGCACTAAAATAAAACAATCCATAGATATTTTACGAGGTTGCTAATTTTACAAGCTCACTCTGTGAGGTTTATGTGAGGGGAATGTACATATTTGTACATGTATGTATACATTTAGACACATACAGAATGTATGTTGAAATAACTGAAAACATCTTTTATATTCTAGTTTCTTCTAAATAGCCACCCTTTGCTCTGATTACTGCTTTGCACACTCTTCATTCTCTCGATGAGCTTCAAGAGGTAGTCACCTGAAATGGTTTTCCAACAGTCTTGAAGGAGTTCCCAGAGGTGT
>JAUCNO010000548.1:6551188-6563008 GCA_032353835.1 Enteromius viviparus | reverse complement strand
TGCCTAGGAAAAGTATGCAACGTTTTGACAAAAACCCGATATTTCACACTTTGCCTAAAACCGTCAGGCATTCTATAGAATGCCGTATTTCACACATTGCCTGTAACATATATACATACAATAAAACTGTACGTCACTGTAAAGTGTCTGTGTGCTGTGCATTGTAATACAATAAGTGAGTAAAGAAGCATACTAAAGATTATATGATGTGACATATGGATATATAGATATTTGGATCTTGCAATAATTTATAAGGAACGGAATGGTTATCATTCAAACAATTCTGATTTTTCTCTGATTTATCAAAAACAATTCATTAAACGATCAAGGCTGACATTAAATCTGTCATTACAAACTGTTGATCTTATGGTTCATTGCTACTCTTTTCTGCTGTCATGCTACTATTAGGGTTTTCCTAGAACTTTCATTTGTTTCTTAGTTGTCGTTATAGATTGCCGAATGATGTTAATCTCCATGATCACTCTGCAAGATGCTATAAAGTAATGGGATCTTATGAAATTGTTCCATGCTTCCCCAACTAGCTGGTCACCATTTACTGTATCACACGGGTAATCAAAGACCCTATTGCAATCGGGTCTGACAACCAAACCATGTCCTTGCATTTGCAATCAGAGGCTCAGATAAACATTAATGTGCCACATGACAGACTTACTGTGAGGCATTTTCGTAATCACCCACTGTGGAGTACACACAAGAAGCAATCAGCCAGGCCAAGCACCTGACACAGCATGGAGCTCTCATCAGCTGCGCCCGCTTCGGCCTTCTGAGGAGAACCAGATGGACTGTACTCCTGTTGCACTGCAGAAAACTGATTTATCTAACCTCTGAGTTGGTCTCTCCAGCTTTATTACATGGATATTTAGGGATTTTTATTAGGTTTTCATTTGGTTTTACTCCAAGCATACCTCTTTGAAAGTGATTTTAAGACCTCATTGATTGCGAGACGAGATGTGAAAAGTAGCCTAAACAGGTTTGTGTCAGTAAATATATAAGTAAAATAATAATTGAACAACATTTATGAATAAAAGTGACTGCTAAATAAATAAACGTAATTGTTAATGAAAGAATTCTATTATAATATGCACATAAAAATTGTAGATGAAATGTACATGAGAAGCTGGAGGGGGTCCGGTTTGGGGACCACAGAATCTCATCTCTGCTTTTCACAGATGATGTTGTCCTGTTGGCTCCTTTGAACCATGACCTACACCGGCATTGGTTTGCAGTTGAGTGTGAAGTGACGGGATGAGAATCTGCACCTCCAAGTCTAAGGCCATGGTTTTCAGTCAGAGAAAGGTGGCTTGTCCCCTTCAGCTTAGTGGGGAGTTCCTGCCTCAGGTGGAAGAGTTTAGGTATCTTGGGGTCTTCTTCATGGGAAGGATGGAACGAGAGATTGATATATGGATCTGTGCACCTTCTGCAATAATGCGATATACCGGTTTGTTGTGGTGAAGAAGGTGCTTTACAGATTTACCGGTCAACTTATGTTTTTACTCTCACCTATTGTCATAAGCTTTGGGTAATGACCGAAAGGATGAGATCCTGGATAAAGGTGGCTGAAATTGGTTTCCTCTTTAGGGTGGCTAGGTGGACCCTTAGAGATATGTTGAGAAGCTTGGTCACTTGGGAGGAGCTTGGAGTAGACCCACTTATCCTTCACATCGAGAGAGGTCAGCTGAGGTGGGTTGGGCATCTGTTCCTTGTTGTTGCCCCAGAAAACCTGGAGGAAATGTATGGGGAGTTGAAAGTCTGAACGACCCTGCTTAGACTTCTGCACCCGTGACCCGGTCCCAGACAAGATGGAATAGAACGGAATGTAGAAAACTGGACATAACTATGGGGCACCTTTGTGCAGCAAAACCTATCACAGCAAAAAAGGAACTCAAGGTTGATCAAAGTAAATTTGTGCAAATGCACAGGGCCCCATTCCTATATTTGCCCGAGGCCCCAAATTCCCTAAATCTGCCCCTGTTTACATCTGGAGTTTCCTGTGCATGCATTATGATGCTTTCTAAAATAGCGTGAAGCATGGTTTATAAAATAAAGTCATTGTGTATATTATTTTTTTGTGGGAACTATTGCCTTAGCAGCGTTTTAAATCACTTACAAGATTTTAGTTAGGATGCTGTGTTAGAGGGAAGCAGTTAACTAGATTTGGAATAAAATTATTGTTCTTGCAACTTAACTGAGTATAACACTAGCAATAACAAAGTTATTAGTTTGATTCTGATTCTATTTATACTGCTGCTTCAGATAAATGCACATGGCATATACATATCTGTGTGGTGTAAAGAAGGATGAAGAAGTGATTTGTCACATGATGGACACAGAAATCGATTCAAAAATAAAATAGTAAGAATGTCATAAATCACCAAGACCTTGAAAGCACAGATTCAGAGAAATGTCTGTTTAAAATAATCTGACAGATTCTCTGAAAGAGCCAAGATTTGATTGCTGGAATTCTACCATAAGAGAAAAGCGTTTTTTCAGTGTGCAGTTGAATTAGCCTTTAATAAATCTGCAGTAATTTCTGTGTGCCTCGAGCTGTTCTGTTGATGAGGCTCAAGCAGGGACTCCGTTGGCAGGTACAGCAACAATTCTGAAGAGACAGATGACATTTTTTTCCAGCCCACAATTATGAGACCCCTGCTGTGCTCTGACCCTTCAAGACTGACTCAGAGACTTCAACTTCCTCATCAGACTGAAACATGTGAACAGGGTTAATAGCAACTGGATACTAAAGTTTTTCTTAATAAGGTCCAAAAAATTTAAATAGCACGTTGTGTTTGGTTTTGTGTAATTTACAAAACATTATAGAGGATTTTTTTTTCAGTACATGAAAAGTCTATGTTCAGAATCATGTTGATTAATTATTTTATTTTCATTAATTATTTTTTTCTTCATACATAAACCTAATTTGCTACAGCCAAATGCATTAGTTTTTCTTAAATCATATTTATTATTTTAAAACTTACATTTTGAGTTGACATGAATATTATATATATTTTTTTAAAATGTCAAAACATTATCTGTAGTTTTTTTTTTTCTTTTCTTTTTTTAATCTCTATATCAGTTAACATAAGAAAATATATACAAATTGTGTGTGTGTAAACTTTATATATATATATATATATATATTTTTTTTTTTTTTTTTTTTTATTTAATTTTTGTTTGTTTGTTTGCTTGCTTGGAATAAGTAATGATAGACAGTTTGAATACTTCACAACACCAAAGCTAAATAAGAATAAGAATATTCATTAAAAATGCTATATTTAAGAAAGTAAGATAGAAGTTGTGTATGTTGCTATGTGATGATTTTATATTAATTTTATATAAAAAAAATGGTTTATATTTAGTTTGGTGGGTGCAATCCGATAGCATGAAAATATACTATTGAGATACTAATGAGATGATCATTAAGCTAATTGCTTAATTATAATTGTCCCTTTAGAATAAACCGAGATAAGATAGAGTTTAATTAAAAAAAATTATGGCATAGACACCAAGAAACCACTAGCTTGCATGAACTAAATTCTACAGTTGATTTGTAAACAAGAATGTGTGGGGAATATGATTCATGTCACATATTACTTATAACCCCCTGCTTGCTTGTATGCAGAGCTTCAAACAGAGCCAAATTATTTTTTTCTCCATAGAGTTTGTTTATCTCTGTGCTCCACTGATCAAATCTGATAAAAACAAACTGATGGAATGATTAGTTAGCCAGTATTTTTCCTTTGATATTTCAAACAGCCAGCCAGCCCTTTTCATTTCTCTACGATGAATGACAACATTAAAGAGAAACCGACAGAGTTAGTTATCAAGCACCTACCTTGAAGGGAGACATCTGTTGAGTTTATTTAGAAAGCATAAAATATGAGCAAAGCCCTGTGTGTCACATACTCAGAGGGAGATCAAGGTTTGAGCTCAGCTGCTCTGTGCAGGAGCTCAGGAACTCAAATCTGCTTTATTGTTGCAATGCCTCAAAAGACAACAGATGTCAACGGTCGGATGAATTTAAACAAGAGCTAGAATAGTTTGGCCTTTGCGTTGCTTGCATTATCATAATTAACTTTCATTCTACTAGAAATTGTTAATTGTTTCTATGGCATTGTTTATAATGTCAAAATCGATAATTATTATATTACTTGTATTTTTCACAAGGTTGCCATCTTAACCTTGATGTGAGAGATGCTGGATATTTATAACTTATGAAGGTAAAACAGTAGCAAAACTCGAGAGCTTGCGAATTTGAATATGAGAACTTGTAAAATTAATATTTGTATTTGTAAGCTGAAATTTATACTCACAGCTCTGATGTGAAAAGCTGAATCTATCGATTTGCACACACAGACAATGCTCAGGACACCTGTGTTTTGAATTTGAAGTTGCAGATTAATAGTTACAAATGTGTAAAGTGTCATTCACGTGAACAAAATGACAAACACAATTGTGTATTACACATACCACCACAAGTCTTCCCTCACAACCTCTCAGATCTGGCAGTACAACCTCAAATCCCAGCGCTCTGACTTTTGCTACTCTTTTTGCGATATTTCTGTAGCAAAACTCACTTGTGCTCTTGTAAATGCAAACTTGAGAGCGCAGATTCGGAGGCGGGGCTTGGGTGGGAATCAAGTCATTTCATTGGTCGATGCCTCACCAATGAACAACGCCAGCCACCTTCAAGTTCCCGATAGTTATTATTCCAGACAGTTGTTATTTAGATCATTTATAAATCTCAGTTTCAAAAAAACTGATGGTGCAGGGACACATATAAATGGTGCATAAAATCCCTAATATCATTTAATATTCTGCATTCCTGTTTAACAAAGCAGCCTTATTTTCTGCGCTCCGAACGTAATTGATATTGTTGGTTGCTTTTTTCCAAGCTGGTTTAGCCAACTGTGAACAGAAGGCTCGACTCTCAGCCAGACATTTGTATACATATTTAACAGCAACTTTTGTTAAACGGTTGGAAAATATGTTGATGAAATGTCATTAGTTTTACTGGTTTTTATATATCAGTATAAACGTATTCTTATATATTTGGACACAACTAGCCAATGAATTGTGAAATTTTGTGTGCGATGACGTCACTATACAGAGCAGCTCTCGCTGTTTCGTTGGTGGTGATGGTCGTCATTGTTGTGAAACGAAAAGCTGCACTTTTACTGATATACAGTATAAAAACCAGTGAAACTAATTATATTTTATTTTATATTTTAAAAATATTTTCCAATCGTTTTAAAAAGTAGCTGATACATATGCAAACAGATGTTTGCATTGTGGCTGGCGTTGTTCATTGGCGAGGCATCGACCAATAAATCGACTTTATTCCCACCCCAGCCCCGCCCCGCCCCCGACTCTGCTTTCTCAAGTTTGCATTTACAAGTGCACAAGTGAGTTTTGCTACAGAAATATCACAAAAACAGTAGCAAAAGTCAGAGCGCTGGGATTTGAGGTTGTACTGCCATATCTGAGAGGTTGTGAGGGAAGAGGGTGGTGGGGTAATACACAATTGTGTTTGTCATTTTGTTTACGTGAATGACACTTTACACTTACACTTTACATTTGTAACTATTAATCTGCAACTACAAATACAAATATTAATTTTACAAGTTCTCACATTCAAATTCGCAAGATCTCGAGTTTTGCTACTGTTTTAACTTCATAGTAAATTAAGGTAAACTTAATTTGTGTTCCGAAGATAGAACGTCTTATGGGTTTGGAATAACATGAGGGTAAGTAATTAATGACACAATTTTCATTTTTAATGAGCACAATCACTTTAAGGAATAAACCGTGCTACAATTTTAGCTAAAATCGTGCTGCTGTGACATTTTTCCCTTTTTTATTTTTATTTATTTATTTTTTTAAATATTCTAAACTCATTGTGTTGCCGCTAAAGGCTTTCTATGTCAGCCCCAAAATGAGTTTTAGGACTGTTCTGACAGCAGGAAAAAAAGCAATGCCAGAGGCAAATAGTAAAATAGAGCTAAATGAATAAGCGTATCAACTACATATGAAAAAAAAAACTGAATGTACTGTGTTGTTCCTTTTGATTCCTAAAAAACGAAAACCTTTAGAGTGTCCAATAAACTATTTTCTGAAGACATTGATTTATGAATCATTTCCTTTGCACAGGCATTGCTGTTTCTGATGACTTTGACCTGGTAAGACAATTGTTTATTTCTTTTTATCTGATATGATCTTGCAGTAATAGAAATCAAACACTGTTATGGATTTGTTTAGGAGAAGAAGAAAAGCCTAGTTTGATTGTGGTTTGTCTGTAGGCACAAAAAATAAATAAATAAAAAAGATAAAGACAGAATCCAGCTGAAACATCTCCCTTAGTCATATTTTTCAAAATACAGTACAGTTTTGAGCCTTTAATAGCCTGTTTTTTGGCTGTTTGCCCAGGCTTCCCTCTGTTCCCAATTTGGTATTTCAAATGAATATTAAAACATTTAGCTATTAATGCAAATGAATTTCTTCATGTACCCCTGTTATAGAGGACATTTTCTCATAATTGCCTGTTGCTGATAAACTACTGCAAAAATGCACTGTCAAAGCTTAATTTTTTTATTACTGCTTACCATGCGTGTCCTCCATTATTAAAATCTATTCACCGTAAAAATGACTGGCCGCACAAGTAGCTTTGATAATGAGTCATACATCAACATCAGTCCTTTTAATTATCACCTCTGTAATTGATTACTCCTTTGCATAACCACAGATTGTATATTATTATATACATTATATAGATTATATCTCTCTCCTGTTCTGTTCGTCACACCTTGGCCTCCTTTTCAAAGGACCCTCGGGCGTATAACTCCATTTTGAGGCCGCGGGTGGTGGGTGAGTGGGTGGGCCGTGAGGAGGAAGATTTGGACCCCCTTGCAGCTGAGATGCTTCAGCCCCCTGTCTCGAGAGCCAAAACTGAGGGTTGGGTGAGCAAAGACAACAGCCCTGTAGGAAGGTGAGACAAGCACTTATTTAATTTGATTGGATAACAAAAAGAGATATGCAAACAAATGTTAGTATATGCTTGGGTTTCAAAACCCTTAACACACAAAAGGTGATATTTAGCAAAATGTCCAGGCTGTTCATTTCCATTACATGGAAATAATGCCATCTGGTTTTTAAAGCAAAAAATAAATAAAAAACATAACATTTTATACTGTATACATTATTTAAAAAAAAAATACAAGTGAAAATTGGCCATTGTGGTTGCCTGAACGTTATTGTAAAAAATCTTTATATTTAATTTACTATAAAGTTTTACATGCTGAGAAATATTTCACTTAAATTTACAACAAAAACATATCGTATCAACTGAATTTTAGTAATTTGGTATATTTTTACCTTTATTATAACATCCACTTCAAAAATACAGGTGGTAAAGAGAAAGATGAATAAAAGCTCAGCACAAGTAGATTTTTCACAAACTGAGGTAAATATTAATGTAATACAAAACATGATCATTTTAACACAGCACTAAAATAATGCAATTTATTATTATTTGACTTCAAAATACTCAAAATATAGTGCATGTGTCATGTGGATTTGTTTTAATCCTCTATGTGGCATTTTTGTTGTTTTAAAGATTTGAAATCCCATGGTCCCCATCCACTTTCATTCAGTTTAAAAGACTGTATTTGTATGACAGTGCTTCTTTGTATTTTTACATCCTCTTAAGTTGTTGAAAGGAAAGATCATGACAGCCCATCACATTCTAATTTGTTCTAGAAGGTAAAGGAGTTTATTTACATATAACAAGTGCAGTAATAAAGCGAGACGGAGTTCAATAAAGCATATGTCATACTGTACAATGTACTTTCTCTCAGTATCTCCATAAAGCTGAGATGTTTTGTCAGGTTTTCTAATCAAAGAATGCCGTAGCCTCCGGTAACCCCACATAAATCCCTGGAGGGGAGAAGTTCTTTGAATGAGTCTGCATCGCACAGCTATATCTTTATAAAAGCAATTGCAGCTCCCCGACCCTTTAAAGACGTTACCAGGGTGATTTTAATTGGCTGGTGTTTGAGTGGAGGGCAGAGGCTGGCCGCAGAGAATGTGGCTAATTAGAAAGGATCAGATATTAAATAATAAATCATATTCAGAAGCCAGCTGACAGAAGAGACTTCATTCCATTAAAATATTCTCTCACTTGATTACAGTAAATTATGGAGCCTTGGGTCGATACCGCAGGCGTCCCCAGTGCACATAGCTGAACAAGCGCTGCCTGAGACTTTCATTACAAAGGACGAAGGCAATGGGCTGCTGTGATCTCTAGCCTTAGTCCGTGTCTGTATGAATGAATCATTACAGGAGTAAACACATTCTCCTCTAGCATTGTGCCGTTGGGCTTCTGCTGTTCATTATGCATGTTTAGACTTTTGAAGGTACAATAGTTCATTACAGTTGAGTTGATGAATGAGGTTTTTATAACAAAAATTGAGCACTAGATTGATTTGTATGGAATATAGTTATTATAGGGGATGTTTAGGATGTGGGGATGCTGAGGATTGAGGGAATTTGAGGAATTGGAAAATATTGAAGGAGATTACAAAAAAAACACTGAGTGGATTTTTATCATTTTTTATTATGGGGTGGTTGTGTACACGAACTGTCAACACACATTTTATTTTAAGCAACTTTTAAAAGTTCATCTGGCATTATATAACTCCTTTAAACATACATGAGTGTTATAAGTGCTACCCAAAATTATGTAAACCGTCTTTTGGGGGAAATGAAATATGAAGCGTAATTTGATATTTTAGTTTGGCTCCCATTTGTTTACAGGGGGAGGACTAGGCTAACCACTAGATGGCGTTAGATATGATTTTGCTTCACTTGTTTCAAAATAAATGGTTTTTACTGAACCAAAAACACACAGCCAACAACTAATTGTGAAATTAAGTCAGTGTAGCTATTGTCTGGCTTTGTGTTTTGGACTCTTATTTTGAAGGATAGTTGTGTTCACATTGTTTTACATTATAAACATGTCATGGCATGACACCCACATCTGTTAATTTGTTAGACAGATTTTTATATATAGTTAGAATACATAATTAGGTTACTTCGGCCATCACCCACTATAGATCAACATAATTTATAAAAAATATTTCAATGCATTTGGGAATGTTTCGAATAAACAAATAAATAAAAAGCGCTGTTGTGGCTACTGTGTGTCACTAGATGACCCACCCCTCCCAAACTCATGCCCCCTGAAATATTATGAGCGGATGATACCCCTAATTGAAACCCATAACGGTGTCTCTTTTGATAATTGACGATAATATGGCTCTTCTTTCCTCTAGGTTACATTCTTTGTTTAAATTAGTGGCATGTGACCAAGTAATCTGTGTAGCCTGCCCTCTGTTGGTAAAAATAATCACTACAGTACAAGTACATTTTAGTTTTAGTTTAGTTGCTGTCTGTTTTGAACTTGCTGACATTTCCAGGACTCTGACTGTCCTCAGATAACTTGGGCCGTCTGGTCACTGACAGCTCTTGTCCTGAGTCTGCAACTCCAAAACCCCATTAGCAGGGGATACAGACCTTCTCAGTATCCCTGCACACGTGTTGAAGCAGGGCAAGGCTGTTTTCAACAATTTGTTCAGCAATTTGACATAGAGGAAGAAAACGGCAGCTGCTCTGTATAATGACCACCGCCTTCCTTCTTCTGGAGCAAAACTGTATTTCGTTCATAACCTCACCCTAGAACAGCGAGGCTCTCCTTAGCTGTCAGTCTTGGGCTGCTGCAGACAGACGGTGGAGGACTTCTGGGAGAGTGTCGAAGCTGCTGGGAAATTAGGTAAAGGCAGAGGTGGATTCTGGGAAGGGTTATTGTGACTGATTTTAGAGATGATAAATCCCCAGTGTGGGACTCCCATTCCCTTTACACACAAGCCACATTATAAAGCGTAACCCCCTCATTCTCTCTCTCTTTTTTTTTCTACCCTCCTCCCTTTCCGTTTTCATCGAACTCCTATGCTCCACATCGCTCTTCTTTCCTTACATTCATAAACATCCCCATCAACCCACTCTCACCGCAGGGATCCAGTCAAAGACATTCAAGGGGCTTAAATGCTCAGATGTACAGTATATGCAGCGGAGACCATTTGACACTTTTGCAGCCCCTAAAATGCCTACTTTAGCTTTGATTAAGGGCTAAGAGTCAATCCCACTGTTCTTGAGGTGGGATCAGATAGGGCTATTTAGTGTTATCATGACCTTATTTACAGCTGCTCTAGAATGATTGGTCACATGACATTTACAGCTCAGGTGACTGTCTCAAAAACAAAAGAAAACAAAAGCTGGCTGAAGAACTTAGCATGCATGATTTTTTTTTTATTAATCCAAGTGATTTAAATCTTTTGATTCTATTGACTAAGAAGATTTGTTCAGATTATTTAAAGATTTATTTATTTATTTTAAGTGTGCATCATTAAACCAGTAAGTGGCAACCAGTGCATTTTTTAAGTCATTGAATCCTTTTCTCAAGAAATTTGTAAATAATTAAAAAGTAGGTAATGACCGAAAAGCACTTTTCCCCCTTTTAATCGTGCATAAATATTATTTTATTATTGCTAGTTCCAAAAATTACATTTTAAACTATTTTAGTAATGTAGTAATGATAATAATAATGATAGGTTTTATTATTAATATTATTATTTTGTTTTTTTTATATGGATTGATTGAATGAAACAATATACAATGGCTATGGAAATTAATGGTATTCAGACCCCCTTAAATTTTTTACTGTTTTATTGCAGCCAATTGCTAAAATGATTTAAGTAATTTTTTCCCCTCATTAATCTACACACAGCACCCCATATTGACAGAAAAACACAGAATTGTTAACATGTTTGCAGATTTATAAAAAAAAAAAACTGAAATATCCCATGGTTCTAAGTATTCAGATCCTTTGCTCATTATTTAGTAGAAGCATCCTTCTGATCTAATACAGCCATGAGTCTTTTTGGGAAAGATGTAACAATTTTTCACATCTGGATTGTTCTGTCAGGTTGGATGGTAAACATTGGTAAATGCAGCCGTTTTTAGGTCTCTTCAGAGATGCTCAATTGGGTTTAAGTCAAAGCTCTGGCTGGCCATTCAAGAACAGTCACAGTGTTGTTGTGAAGCCACTCCTTAGTTATTTTAGCTGTGTTCTTAGGGTCATTGTCTTGTAGGAAGGTAAACCTTTGGCCCAGTCTGAGGTCCTGAGCACTCTGGAGAAGGTTTCGGTCCAGGATATCCTTGTACTTTGCCGCATTCATCTTTCCCTCGACAGGATTTCGTCCTGTCCCTGCAGCTGAAAAACACCCCCACAGCATGATGCTGCCACCACCATGCTTTTTTAGCAAACTCTTTCAAACTCTTTTCACGCTTTCATGTGTTTTGCACTGAGGAGAGGCTTCCGTCAGGTCACTCTGCCATAAAGCCCCGACTGGTGGAGGGCTGCAGTGATGGTTGACTTGCTACAACTTTCTCCCATCTCCCGACTGCATCTCTGGAGCTCAGCCACAGTGATCTTTGAGTTCTTCTTTACATCTCTCACCTAGGCTCTTCTCCCCCGATAGCTTAGTTTGGCCAGACGGCCAGCTTTAGGAAGGGTTCTGGTCATCCCAAACGTCTTCCATTTAAGGATTATGGAGGCCACTCTGCTCTTAGGAACCTTAAGTGCAGCAGAAACCATTTTGTAACCATGGTCAGATCTATGCCTTGCCACAATTCTGTCTCTGAGCTCTTCAGGCAGTTCCTTTGACCTCATGATTCACATTTGCACTG
>JAUCNO010000548.1:6527598-6541177 GCA_032353835.1 Enteromius viviparus | reverse complement strand
ACGGATGGTAGGTTTAGGGGCAGGTGCTGGGTTACGTGCTCGTGAATGTATTAATAAAGTCATATAAATAAAACTGTTGTGACCATTTACAGTGAAAAATCACACCCCAATACAATAATGGCAATTTCATTACATAAAAATGTAAGTTTCACGTCTGAGGAGGCAAAATCGTGACGGCTACACGTTTTTTGAAGTGGACCAACGTGATAATGTCACGTCTTGGCGTGATACCGGGTTGCTGTATTTCTGAAGGAAGACTGTCTTTACAAAATATCATTTTCATTTCATCCTGCACATAAGGCAGTGTTTGTAAGCTCAGAGCTGCTTTGTCTACAGCCGTTAACAGGGAAACCTCTCATTTCTTGAACTTAAAGCACCTCCTGCATCTAGCTGCTGTTATTGATTATTTGGATGTTTACTGGAAGTTAAGTTAGGGCCACAAAAGCACGCATGCGGAGTACTGGTTGTTTATGTTGTTGTCGTTGAAACGGTCTATAGCAGTTGTCTGTTCTGTGGGCAGGTTTGTGGACGTTCTGGAAAGTGACACAGATATCAGGGTCCTTAGAGAGGTTATTATGGTGAAATTCCATAGCTGTCACATTTATTTGACACAAGAAATGGGACCAGAGGCATTATTTGTGCTGTGCGCATCTTTGTGCTGTCTCTCTAGGCTGTTATGTGAAGAGATTAGTGAGTTCTCCGGTGATTTCCTGATCATCTTCTACATTTTTGTCTGTCTGGCTGGACAGCCCAGGCCCCTGGACACCTTGCCTCCACAGAGTTAACCTTGAACGAATCCTTGATGTTCCATTAGACCAAGACGAGCCTCATGGCAGAACTCCATGGTTATCAATCTTGTGTCCCTGGTCAAAAACAAAGTCAGGTTATTTTTCACACACAAGGATACACATATCCCATTAATCGAATACGCCAACTTGTGATTTTTTGTCATTTTACAGTGTTAAAGTTTGTTTCGTTTGTTTTTTTCTGCCTTGGTTCACTTCTTATTAATTTAGTTGTTGAATTAGATTTTAACGAGCTTGCAGAGAGGCATAATCAAACATCAGAGACTACACTTTTTTAACCAGTTGTAAAGTGGTTATGTTATCCCCTTTTATAAAGTCTTAATTTGGATTTTGGTATGTACTACAATAGGTTTTCATGTTCAAAAATGCATTATTTTTACATAATTGCAGTCCCTCCTTTCAGTCTGTCTTAAATACCCTCTTTAGTTCCTGTTTCGATGAAGCCAAGTGTATTGTGACATTTCCCTTACCATAGGTAAATATTAACAATGGCGTAAATTGATTCATACCCTGAGAATGTTTATGAACAAAATGATGATACAAAACTTCAGAGGTCAACAGGTCAACCAGGTCAACATCCCCATTTAATTTTTTTGTTTTTACTTTACAATATCCACAAAAAATAAAACCCTATTTGAGGGTTAAAGGCCCGTTCACACGAAGCATGATAACTATAAAGATAAGGATAACTATATTTGCCTCCACACCAGCATGATATTGTCTGTTTATCATAAGCTCAAGCGCGTCTGCTGCTTTAAATTCTGATTGTTTTTCAGTGTTTGTATCGTTCATCAGCTGGAAAAAATTATTTTGAAAATGATTCCAATGATATTGTTTCTCTGTGCCTTTATCGTTATCGTGCTTGGTGTGAACGGGGGTTAACCTAAAAATTCTAATCCGGTAATCCTTTACACATTTTTATGGACAGCATAAGAGAAGAATTGTAATTATAAATATCTCAATTTGGTTACCAGCATTCTTCAAATTATCTGGAACAGCATGAGGGTGAGTAGGAACAATTCAGACAAAAACAAAAAAACTGCCATCTCAGTCGAATAAGTGCCCCAATTTTCCCTCTAAATTATAATAGAATTTGCATTTTTGGGGTGATCTATCACTTTAAAGCTTCATTTTTATATAAATAAAGTTTAGTTGAGTCATGCTTTCTGAAGGTGATTCTTTTATCTGTCCATTTCCATGCTGCTCAGCTTGACCTTTTCTCCAATGAACACAAAAAGACACTGGTTTGCATGATACAGTATACTGTAAAGAGATATCTGCCTAGTGCATGGTTTATTAGCTCTGGCCCTTGAGGTCCATTTTCCCATAGGGTTCTACCTAATCAAATGCATCTGAACAAGCTAATCAAGGCCTCCGTGATTATTAGAAAGTCACCGATAGGACAGTGTGCAGGACAGGGAATTTTGAGGGACGTGTGTGTATAATGCATTTTTGTTCAACATAAAATTACTTGTTTTGTATTTATTTCTTCTCTTTTAATGTATTATCTGCCAGAGGAAACCAGTTGAGCACTACAAATTAATGAACGTCATTAAGAAAACTAACTTTTATAATCATCGTTAATGAGCTCATGTTCTTGTGCCAAATGTCTTCCTCCTTCAGGCTAACATTAATAAGAACAAGACCAGAGTAGATCTTTTTTCACTGTGTTACCTGGCATCACATCTGCGGTGTATTAACAAGAAAGTTATTTATTTTTCTTTCAAGAATTTGAGAGCAGTGGATGCCAGGGCATTGTTACATGGATACTACTCGTAGTTATGTCATGAGCTCATTTTGTTCCTTCAAACTTGTATCTTCAAGTATAAGTCATAGTAATTGTTGATGTTCCCTTAGCAAACATGACTTATAATGTTTATGTGAGGTATGGCACAACTTTGCAAAGTTTTGATTCAAAGCTCTTTGCTTCCTCCTTGTGGTGTAACGTGGTGGAAATAAAAGCAGATGGTTCATAACTAAAATTATTCTCCTGTGTTTGACATTTTCACCCATAGTTTGTTTAATTTATAGTATTTTTCTTTTGTAACGCAAGGATGGTTGTAGATTAATGTGGTACATGGTCCTAATTCTGATGTACTGGTCCTGTTTCTGTCACTTATCCTCAAGGGGGCAGAATGTGTGTGTCTAGTTGTTTGTGTTTTACCCTGTACTGTATATACAGTGACACCTTGTGGAGGCCTGCTTAAGCCTGATGGATTAAAACAGTGTGGTTCAGTTTTGTCCCTATGTGAACAACTTCTCCGCAGCTTTCAGACATGCTGATTTGTTGGTCAGACTGGTTTGCTGGTTTTAGAGGAGGTTTGTGTGTGCTTGTCAGGCTGGGATAAGCTTAAACCAACTAAAAACCACCAGCATCTCTTTTTCTTTTTTTCTTTTTTCTTTTTGTTGCATTTAAACGTTTCTATTGCATTTGCTGTACTTTTGTCTCAAGGACATTGGTAGAAGTTTTGCAGATGGGATGCATATCATTTGAGATTCATTGTAAAGGCCTATAATACTTGCTTGATAGTCTTTACTAGGATGTTAAGTGAGCAGTTTATATTTCCATCATAAAATATATTTTCTATAAGCACTGATCAAATGCTCTCATCGGAGAGAGTGAGTAATTTCATGCATTTTTTACACAATAGAGATTCATTTATTTATTAATCCAGTCAAGACTTTCACAAGCCTTGACCTCGACTTCTTTAATGTGTATCTCCATATCACAAACTCCAGGATACTAATCGAGAAGTTAAGAATTACTGTGATGAAACACTGTTGAAACCAACACATTCTCACGGCCAATTTGAACGTATTTGTACAATTGATCTAAAATCTAGAATTTATTATAACCTCAAGTTTTGCTGGGTATGTTAAATTATTTTTTCATACGTTAACAGCATGTGTGGGGATATTGTTAGAGGGAGCTAACAACATCTTTTTAATAACATACTAATACAAGTCTAGAAAATGGGAAGAAACTTGATATAGTAAATGATTTTGTTGCCAATACATAATGGCCAAAGCTCCTATTTCCCAATGGATTTTCAACTAATGTGCTCAAAATGTTCATCAATGTCAAAAAAATGTTACACTCGGCCTGTGATAGGAGCAGTGATCTAAGCTCATTTACTCTAATGTGTTTCACAGCTGTTCCTTTGTTACATTAACAGAATCTGTTACACTCGGTCAGCACTGTCGTGTGAAACTGAGCACCAGTCATGAAATGCATTACTCACATAATCTCGGCTTTCATTCAGTCTTTCAGAATAGCCCACAGTTCAACGTTCTCAAAGCAGACACACTGGACTCCCACAGGCTGGCGGTGGGTGGATACAGGCCTGCGGGCTGACTGGAGGAGTAATATGCTGTCTTGCCCTCACATCCAGGTCTATTACGTGAATTTAAAACTATCCAGCTGTGTTGTTTTGGATAGAGAAAAATGTGTGAACTCCACTTGCTCGTTCACAGTTTATCCTGAGAAAACCCAAAGCTCTTTTTACAGTTGTAATAAGCAATGCCTTCTTTACCATCCGATGTGGTTTCACAGTATGCAGTGTTGTGCAGTTTAGACGCATGAAATCTTTAGCAAAAAAAAATGAAAAACTTCTCAACAAAGTTTCATAACCATTAGTGGTACTAGGGATTATTACTAAGGGTTTTGTTGTTAATTCTAAGCAATAAACTTTATTTACACAATTTGTGCTGTTGACATAGATAATAGAAAAGTTGTTAAATTAATTGTTTAAACATTATGATGAATAGCTGATGAGAAAACAAATACATTTAACTGACAAAGCAATTATATTACACCAGAATATCATACATTTTCAGGTGTGTTTGTTTGTTTGTGTTTTTTTTTTGGGGGGGGGGGGTGGCAGTAAGCAATTACTATGCATTTCCAATACCTGTATCTCTTTATACAGTAGCAATTACCTAGAAAACAGACTGAGCACTTTTGCAAATGCCAGGGAGTTTTGTTTTTTTCTCATTATGGGTAAAATTGTGCCAGTTATGCCAAAATTTTTATCTTCATTCAGCTCTGATATGATTGTGTGGACGTCTCCTACTGATATTGCAGTAGCTCATTTGTAAAGCTAAATTTAAATGTGCCATAGTACTTTATCAATGGAAATTACCGTATATTAAATTCAATTATCATACTGTATGTGTAGTATAGTAAATTATTTTCAAATAATTCTGTTCACATTAATTTCTGAATTTCCTTTTTTACACACACAAAAAAAAAGGTTTCAACTTAATAACAATTTGTTGGATATGTAAGTATGCAAACTAATATCTATGATATTAATGTTTAAGTTAGATTGATTTAATAATCCCTCTATGCTGCTTGGTTCCTTCTTTCACGTATTTTGTGGCTTTTCCCCTCATTTACCTGATAACAAAGAAAATTTAAAACACTGGTATAAATTGAAAAAAGATGTGCTTCTTCAACATCAACCTGTACCTCTACTGAATGCTACCTGTCAGCCATTTGGAAGGTTTGCATCATTACCCTGCAGTAATGACAATAATTTGTCATAAAACTTCCAGCAATTTCCAGGAACTGTACCATCCAATTCGAAGCGGTAAATATGGTAAGAAATGCTTTTAAGTAATAATTCCAGAGAACAGCTTGATCCATTAAACATCACTTAGTGTGGTTAGTGCTGAGTTTGGTGGAGGAAATTCCACTTGCACAAGGTAATGACATCATGGAATGTGAGCAGGGCTGGTCTGATAGAGCAGAAGAAATCGGAGAGCTGCCAAGAATTTGCAGCAGAAGAGTCAGAGTCCACTGCTTACATGTTCACTATGAAAAACAGCCCACCATCAGAAGCAGTCATTAGTCCCAATAGCACAGTGTTTGGCAGGAGCAATAGAACTGGGAAAAGAATAAATAAAGAAGAGTGAGCTTTGTAAAACCCTGGGTAAGAAACAGCAAATCTTGTGGTTAAGAATTTCTATGTGAAGTTTAAATTCATTGGGTTTTTTAATGGTTTTCAGGGAAAAGGAGGATTTAAGAAGCAACTTCAGAAAGACATATTGCTTCAGAACAGCCAAACGGATTCAACTGCTTCGTCTCTATTCTCTGTGTCTGTTCTGAAGTGGCAACCTATTGTTGTGTAGTCTGACTGCTTTTCTCCAGCTTATTTTCCTCCCGAAGCGGCTGCTTTACTGGAAAACCTAGTCAGTTGCCATTAGCTATTGTCCTCTTCAAAATCCAAAAAGAGAAGAGGACCAGCCCAGTGCATCTCTTCTTACTGTAATGATGGGGCTAAAATAAGATGCTTCCAACTATACTGGCAGAGAGTTGGAGATGACAAAGAGTAGAAATACAGGATGGCATGGTCATTGTGGTAAAAGCCTTTGTTGTTAAATTGGGCATAACGAAATACGGTTCACGCTATGCATTCATCACCAAGATTGTAGATTTATACCAAGACAGAAAGAGAGAATAGAAAGGGAAAGGCACAGAGCCAAAAGTAAATTACACTTGCCACAAGACAGAACCACAGTCTTTTGTTCTTCAGGATCCACAGTTGCAACGTTTTCTAGAGGCATGCAAGCAAGTCTTGAAAGAGACACGGAGGGGGAAAAAAGTGTCCAAGACCAGTGTATATGAATGTTTAGTGAGGATCTTTGGAGATTCTGGCATCAAAGTCTTTGGGATGCAGTTCAGACAGATTTAATCTTTGGGGTCACAGAGTTGATCTGTACTACTTAGTTCCCAAAGCCGGAAAAGGAAGGGTGATAGGTTCAAGCAGACAGCCTCAAATATACTCTTCTTTCCTAATCTCTGCTTCTGAATGCAGATGAGAACATGCATGCAATTACCGTATGCAACCAGCAGTCACAGAACTGGGCTAAGTCTGGAGAATTGGCGCATGGTTGGCTCTAATTGAACGGGTTATTCGCCGTCATGGATAGTCAGCTTTGATTTAAACCACAGCAGCAAAAAAAACTGTCTGCCTGTGTGGGATATTCTCTTGCTCTCTTCCATAGTCAAGCAATTCATCTTCCTTTCTAATCATAGAGACCCGTGATTAGCATCCCAAATTTAGGGTTGACTCAATGTTAGGTTTGTACAAAATCTGATATGCCTGGGGGTTGTAATATAATTGCACTTCTATGAGGTTTTCTTGGCTAGATCTAACCATTTGATGAAATGCTCTTATCAATTGAATCTGCATGTTGCTTTTTAATTACTGATGCTGAATGTTTGATTAATTCCAACAATTATTCTAACAGTGTCTTTACTTTCCGTTTGAAGTATTTTCTATTTCGTCTTGCCAGAGAATGCAACAGCCATCTCATTTACTGAATTTGGAGGGAAGTGATTCATGTAAGACATTTATCTTAAGCCAAGCAAACATTACAAGATGGAAGCTTGTCGCCCGTTTATGCATTTAGTCTGCAACAAAAAGCCCCCGGTTGTACCCAACTCTCAGCATGTGCCTATCCCAGACGGTCTTCTAGTCTAGTATAAGCACTTGTGAGACATGCTTGGACTAGTCACAGATGCTACAACAGACTGTTTTGAAATTTGGCCGACTAGTCAGGCGTGAGTGCTGTCCCAAATACCGAGGACCAGCCAGGAGCAACAACCAATGAAACTGCAAGACAAATGTCAGAGGAAGGTGAGGCAGGAGATGAGGCCAACAATACCTCATTATACAGTTGTACATCTTTTATTTCCTTTCCCCGTTTTTTTTTTTTTCTCTTTCTTTCTCTTTCACTTAACAACACTGAAGAGATTTGTTGGACTGGGTCAAAAAATAAAAAACTTTACTGAAAACTGAAACATTTTAGGTGTACGGATGTTAGTGATCTATGAACCTGTGAACCTGTCGATGACATGTCTGACTCGTGCACGAACTGTTCTTTTGAATCTGACATTTTAATACTATTTTATATTCGTACTTACAGTTGTTTTTATGTATTTATTTATTTTTGCGACTTTTTATCAGAACGGTTGAATTATTCATTAACTAGAATTAATTTTTCAAAGCTGTTCTCAACATCAAAAATTTGTCACTTTTAGACAAATCTGAATCAAAATCGGTGCTAAACAGGGCATGGCATTAACACAATATTATACATTAAGCAACATTACACGACCAAGTCAATGAAGTTCCCTGAAAAAACCACTATCGCAAATTTGACATTATAGCTAATACAAGACTTAACATAGTTAATATTATAGGATTATTTCATTTTAGTTCAGTATTTAAATTTGAATTTATTTAAATTATATTTTGATGAGTGTGTTTGCTCAATTTGTTAAATGAAAGAAGTTCGAGATCACAGCAGAACAGTGTTTTTGTGTATATATATATATATATATATATATACATACACACACACACTACATGTACATTAAAACGCCTACTGTTTGGTAACAGGTAACATTGATAACATTTCATATGATTGGTAACATTATCTTATTATGCATTATTAAGTCATATAAAATTTAATTTCCTAACAAGAAAATTGTGACCAGTGAAAATGCGTGGCTAGTAAATTTGGAAAACCACTAGCCACAGGGGCTGGTGAGCAAAAACGTTAATGTCAAGCCTTGCAACACAGCCATTCACGAGAGAAGACTTTTCATCTAAGTCAAGCCAAATTTATTTGTATAGCACTTTTCTTAATATCTTCATAACCAGATTTATCAGGTTCGAGTTTGGCAGAAAATGTATATAATGACAAAAAAAAAAAAAGTGTAATTTGTGACCCTGAACCACAAATTCAGTAGTATGGGCCAACATTTCATATAGTTTATACATAATCTGAAAGCTGAATAAATAAGCTTTTCATGTTTCCAAGTTAATCTTTACTTGATATCCTAATTTTTGGCATATCAATCATTTTGACCTCTCCAGTGTATTTCTGGATAATGTTACAAACCTGTGCTACTAATTACTGGTTTTGTGCACCAGGGTCACATAGCTTCAATGATCAAGAAAAAGTTATACCAGTTGCCATGACAACAAGATTATCTCTCCTCTCAGTGAGAACAGAGTGAATCACTTTCCACTGAACACTGAAAATAAAAATAAAATTTCAATTTCAAAAACAAGCAATATACTAATGGAAATAACAATAAACAATAGTAAAGTAAAAATGCACCAATACTATAAAACTTACGGTTTAAAGCTGTGATGTCCAAAGTACATTTTTAGATTTTTAATCTGCTCAAGAACAGGTTGTGGGATGCTTGAATCTTAACAGAAAATAAAAAAACAGTTTGTTGAAATTAAAACAACAATTAAAACAAAAATTGCTCACAGATATTAAACAAGACACTGAGCTCAATTAAAGCTTTTTAGTCCGATTGAGCCATTAATCCGATTAGATTGGATCCAACAAATTATTTTGTTGCATGTACTATAAACTGTCACAACCTCTTGCGGTCAAGGAGAACACAGGAATCTCTGGAACATAGGATTCAACGTAGAACATAGAGACATCAAGACCATTAGACAATTAATACAATTAACAAATCAGGAACAGGAACAACCAAATAGGGGCATACACATGGGGAGCAAAACACAGGGCAAGGGCACACAAAAGTAACAAACATACATAATTTGTTTTTGAGAATATAATTTTATTTTACAGGAATAGTTTACCCAAATATGTAATTCTGTTATTAATCACTCACCCTCGAAGTAGTTCCAAATCTGAATGTTTACCACAATAAAGAAATTCATACAGATTTGGAACTACTCTAGGGTTAATGATGATGGAATTTTCATTTTTGGGTGAACTATTCTTTTAATGTTGTATAAAACTAAAATTGGCAAAACTTTCCTGAAAATATTCCTCAATAATATTGGGAATAAATCATTACAGAATCAATTCCTGGATCTATTCTGCACAATACTGCACAAAAGTAAATAATTACTTCTAAAGTATCTAAATAGTTACCATATATGGGAACTACCTGTAAGTGACTTATATTACATTACAATAATTATATTACTTCTTACCCACACTTGTCTGTATGTACAAACAAATAACCATGCATGTACAACTGTTAAAGTGTTACTCCATCCCAAGATGAAAATTTTGTCAATAATCACTTACAATACTGTGTGCAAGGATTTGAAAAAAAGCAGAGTATGGTTATTTCTAAAGTATGCATCTGCAGTAAACCTATAATCAATTCTAAGAATTAGAATAAAGTCTCAATTGATTAATTGCAATTCTGTATTGATTTATAGTCCCCTATTAAAGTGTTAGTTCACCCAAAGTTAAAATTTTGCTATTACAGTGTTGGGAGTAACACGTTATAAAACGTAATTACAGTACTATATTACTTTTTGCTGCAACACACTAATACAACGCATTATAATAAAGTTAGGGCAATATTATACTCATTAGAATCTCAGTAATGTGCATTACAGAAACACGTTTTAACCTGTTATTTTTATAACAGGTATTTATAACTAATATTTTGATGCATTTCTATCATGAACAAAATGCATGTGTAGAGTCAGTCAAGTGAGAAAGCTGTTGAACAGATTTTGCAAAGCAAACTATTTGCTAAAATAACTTAACCTCATTAGCAACGCTGAAATATACAGATGGTTGCCAAAAAGAATAAAGATTTTCTGCCACCATGACTGCAGAGTGCACTTGCAGCTATTGACCATCGAGTGGCGCTTTAACCAAGTTATCAAGCAGACTCTTCAAAGCATGTTTTAGCAAATAGCCGTCAACTTTGCCTTGCTGATGTGTTATATTTGATGACAGCAGTCAGCAGAAAATTAAAGGAAAAAACAAACAAAATGTAGTTAATATTCACAAATTACAATTTAGTCGGCTACTTGTGAAGTTTTTTGTGTTAGAAAAAAAAAAAAAAAAAAAAGTAGTTTAGGCTACTTTGCATCGGAGCATTAAAAGTGGTAGCCTATTTTAGTAGGTCAGGAAACATGCATAAAAATATTCTAATTATTAATATTACATTTTTAATATTTAAAAAATTATTTGATTAAAACAGCAACCGTGTATATTTTTGTTATGCACAGACTTTCTTATTCGTTACCTGTCCTTTATTTTGAGAGAGAAATACTCTGAGAAAAGATCTACACTCCTTAACAAACTATTGCAAGTTTTATGAATTTTGTGAGTTTTATTCCTTTATTTTAGTAAAAACGTAAGGCACTGTATTTCATTCCCATTATTAAGACCAAACTAAAATAAGAAACAAATAAATGAAACCTGCCACGATTTAGCTGCAATATTGAATCTGATAAAAAGGGACAAATTAATAAAACAGCTGTTTAAACTCAAGTTCTGTCATTATAAAACAACAAAGTGTTTGAATGGGGATTATTGGGAGGCCATGATAGACAAGGGCCGGTGGGAATTTGGCCAGGACACCGAGGTTACACCCCTACTCTTTACGATGAGTGTCTCCCAAAAAATTGAGAGATGTCAACATACTGGTAATTAAAATACTGATAATGAATGCATTCTGTGAGAATTTATATTTGAGGTTTGGACTGTGAATGTCACGTCAGTGATGTTGGAATTGGACAGTAATGAAACTAAAAATAATTAGGTCCCGGGACAGTCATTGCTGCAATATATTGTTACGTCTTTTCAGTCAATACAACTGCAGCGTTTCAAAATTAAAATAAGCTGTAAACCCTAACCCCTCCCCCACACCTAACACTAAACGTCAATCTCTCGTCACACCCCTAATACCTAGGTTTTTTTCTCTTTAGCACAAGCTCTGCGTGTGATGTGATGTGAATCTTCATGTTCTGATGCTTCATTTGATGTTGCTTTAATACGTTGAAATGTTTTAATTTTGTTTTGCAGATGAAAGTTGTAATGCCTAACTGCGCACAATGCAAATGTTTATTTTATTTGTGTACAATCACAATGAAAAAAAAAAACAGTTGTGTATTTTTAAACAAATAAAACTATTGGGTGCCGCTTTATAAAGAAATAATAGTTTACTTGTTTTTTAAATAAGGCTAACTAATAATAAATGTAGTTTATTTTTTCTTTACTTTTGTTAATTTATTATTTGTTTATAAACAAATATTTTACATATGGGCGTATTTAGGCTATTCTATCTAGGCGGTAATAGTCATTTTGGTTGTCCACCTACTGTAAGTGTGGTTCTGTTAGTCAGATTTATCTGTCTTTCAGAATTATCACTGACTGGTAGAAACACAAAAATAGGTTGCACAGAAGTTTTTACATAAAAGTGAATATAAAAGGCATGGTAAAAGTGCAAATTTGTCAGTGAAAATAAATCCCAATGAGAACTGTTGTGCTCAGATCAACACACAGTGGCGTTTCATTAATTGATCCATTTTCTAAACGAACAGTGAATCTGTGATTCAGCAAGCAATTCTGCTTCAATCATTGATACATGACTTAATTACTTCCTTATTAAGACAGGGATTTACAACCACCTACTGGCATTGTGAGTTTTTCACTATTGTTCTTTTTGTTTGTTTGTTTTTTTGCAGTTTCATGTTTCACAAAATGTAGTTGTATTTTTGTATGTTAAATTTAAACATTTCTTTTTAAAGCTACTTCTTTGTCATGTAAATTCAGTGTTTTCTCTTAATTCACAAAATATCCATTATCTTTAATAAATGTATCTAAAATGTATGCGCATGTTATTCTTGTTATTTTAAGATTAATTTTATTCATTAACGGCACAATATGTAATTAGATTTAAAAAAAACACTTAAAACATTAAAAAATTTTGTAAAAAATGATCTACTTTTGTAATTCTGACAGTCACTTACTGTTCTGTTCAAAGAGTCTTGATTGTGCCTATTACATTATGCAGTAGTTTTACTATACTATGTCTAGTACTACTTTACTATTATACTATGTAGGTCATACTATACTGTGTCGGCCTTATACGAGATTTATAATAATCTGCAATAAACATCAGTCATACATCTGTAGTTATTTTAATGAGAGTAACTCAAAAGTAACAAAAAAAGTAGTGTAACGCATAATTCAGAGACAGTAATATTGTAATGTAACTAACTACTTAATAACTAATTAAAGACAGTAACTAATAATATATAATTTATTACAATTTGGAAGTAACTTGCCCAACTCATTTACTCACCCTCATGCTGTTCCTGACCCGTAGAACCTATTTCATCTTCACACAAATTAATAGATTTTTATAAAATTTGAGAGCTCTTTCTGTTGCTCCATAGACAGCAATGATTTTGGAGAGTATTCCAATACATAATCAACGTAAACAGTGCTAATAACGTTCTAGGGTATTCTACAAAATGGGCAGATGACACCACACACTTAATCTTATAACATTTTAAAAATCTTTTAGTATGTATCCACTATCCAGCATTAAAGGTTTGAAACAACCTGAATTTTCATTTTTTGGTGAACTAAGCCTTTAAGATTCACTGCCAGGGCTCTGGGCAGAGCTACAAAGACAGCGCTATAAAATATTGTTAACCGGACAGCTTTCATATTACATTGAGTTTATATACTGCAGAAGACTCATTTTGTTAATCTTGAATGGTATGCATGTTATTTAAATATTAAATGTGAATAATATTCAAGCTAAACAAATCATGTTTTTAGTCAGGGTTTACATAACAATGAAATATCTGTTTGTAAATCTGGGATGATAATTTATGTTCCCTTTCGACATTTCACTTGTACTGCGTCACTAGACGCTATGGGGAAACTCCCTTTTCCCCCCTAACTGAAGCCTTATTTAAAACGCAGTTTTATTATGTATTAAAACT
>JAUCNO010000548.1:6505425-6523108 GCA_032353835.1 Enteromius viviparus | reverse complement strand
ATGCGTGCCTATCTGTTTGAATGACATTTTTTATCACTAAGGTAGCACTGATTTAAAGTTGGTTCAATAAAAAAAAAAGTAGCTTAGATGTAGTCAAACTACTTTTGCCATGTTGCTGTAGCTTAGCTTGTCTCGTTAAGTTTTTTGTGCATCCCTCCTCCGCCCCTTCTCCACCTGTTCTAGCGCCTTCCTTCACGGGGGGCACGCAAGGTCCGAGCCAGACGTCGAGCTGTGTCCTCACTAGGGTTCAAATCAGGACTCGGAGTGCGCTGACCTCCCGGCTCGCCCCCCGGACAGCACGCAAAACTTGCTTACTATTTATTATGAGGAAGCACAAACTTGTGAATTGGAAGATGGCTTAGTGAAAAATATGAAATTTTACTTTTTTTACTTTATGTGTATGGATTTGGAAGGGATAAGTGCTATATATTATTTTTTTAGGTCTACTATCCCTTTAATAGATGACCCATAAAGAACTTAGACTCATGGTGCCAACCAGAGTTCACATTCCATGAGTCAAATGAACCATAGAACTAACAGCGCTTATCCAGTTAACAGTGGACAGAGCTCTCCTAAGAGAACAGCGCAAGAGAGAAAGTTGAAAATTACAGAGAAAAAGATGACTCATTCCATGAGTCATGTCAACCAAAACCAAACAAAGCACATCTACCAAGCTTTGTTTTGGTTGGCTGTGGTAATAAGCCTTCAGAAATCATGCTGATGTGTAACGTACTAAAAAGATCCGGGTAGCTGACAAAGTTCAAACTTTGTTTAAATTGGGCAAATTATACAAAATGCCCTACTTAGCAGCTCAGAGATTGCATTTGAGTTAGTGAAGCTATGAGTCAAATCAGCCCGACTTAATGGGTGAACTTCAAGAAGCCTATCAAGACTATGTCTGGGTCATATTCCACCCACAAAGTAAAAAAAGGTTACAAATATTTTCCAAAGGGGAAAAAAAAATAAAACCACATTTAACATGATTCAGGATTCGCTGAATGCAAATCTGCAATAATTATATAATAAAAAAATATTACTCACACTCAAAGGACTCAAATGCTTCTTGTGGTCTGAATGATTATAATGACCCTAAATCTTGGGGGTAAATATATATTCATGTTCTTTCCGGGCTTCATGGGTTAATTAAAAGATAAAATGCTTCACAAAAGATGAGGTCGAGGTAGAGGTGAGAAATTCTTCAACACATGCTCAGACATTCTGATATAACAGCTCATTATGACTGTGTCCAGACTCATACAGACTGGCTCACCTTGGTGTAATAGCCAGAGAAGACCTTAAGAGTGACAGGGGAGATGAATTCTCTGATAAAGTGCAGCCATTCCTTATCATAATCGATCTGTTTCATATGAATATCATCTGTCGGGACACTCTCATAGCCTCCAGTGATACGCTTGTCCTGTAACGAAAAAACACAAAGACTGGGCAATCAGTCAATGATAAAGCCTAAAATGTGATCAGCAATTGTCGTACAGTGTGAAGTCAACTAAAAATCATTTCCACAAAAAAAAAGGGTTGTGAATTACTAAATATTTACACATTTTTGTATATTAAGAATAGAAATCTATATAATTTTTGTAGTTACATGTGTTTAAGTCTATTTTCACTCAAGGCCAAACCCTGTGCAAAGTGTACAGACTGTTTTAAGGCCGGCGGGTTTATCTGACCTCGTGTTTTCCACCAGACCATGTACCATGATTTTCCATCTCGTTCACCAGCTCATCACAGGCTTTCTCCGAGAGCACAGGGAACCAGAAAACATCTGTGCATGGCTGCAGAAACATAAACAGGTGCTTAGTATCATCAGGTCAACTTTTGCCCTTAACATCCAGCACAAGTTTGGCATAACACATGTTCACACTAAATGTGACCCTGGAGTACAAAATCAGTCATAAGTATCACATGGATTTACGGTCTCAAAAAGGCAAACTAGGCTTTAGAGAATGGGATCTTCAACCCTGCTCCTGTAGAGCTACCGTCCTGCAGACTTCAGATCATAAACCCCTTGATTAGCTTATTCAGGTGTGTTTGATTGGGTAGGAGCAATACACAATGTTTCTTGGACCCATCATGGAGCCATGTGTTTTTCTGTTGGGTTTCCGAGTACTCAATTTTTCCAGTCATCTCTAGACTATGCAATTATGCAATGTTCATCAAGCCTTTTTAATTATTTTTTTTTTTTCCAAAACATGTTCACTTGATCTTCAGACCAAGAGTATAGAACAACCAATGGTTCTGCATTTGCACCCACCTACCTGCATCCACTTTTGCAATTTTTTATCCCACAAGTTTGGGGTGCATCCAAAAGCCATTGTTAGCTAACTATGGTTGTCAGTTCCATTAAACTATATTGCTAATGATGAAACATGTGACTATAGTTGCTTTTGGAAAACATGCCCCTGGTCTATAAGTCAGTACATGGTCTCGTGGCATTAATGTACCTTGGTGCACTTTTTAGCGAGTCATGAAATACATACTAATTACTACATCAGTGCAGTTTTGAAAAGGTTGATTTGAACATTTCTGGAATTTTAACTAAATCGCCATGATGAAATGATCGTTCCTATTCTACCCAAAAAGCATCTGCTAATTAAACAAATGTGAATCTCTGTTTACCTGCTCCAAGAGGTTTTCAGTGAAAATTCGGGTGTAGTTGGGATGGATGTATTTCTCTCTCCAGTCCTGTGAAAAAGAAAGAGGATTAGTACTTTATCCTATTTACTAACCTAATTGCAAACAGCGACTAGCCCTGCATTCATTCAGCAGCCGGACTAAAACCTAGATGGAGGTCAACACTGATTTACTGTATGTTTATTGAGGACAAATGTTGCACTTAATGAACACATCTGGATCCTGCTGTTTATGTATTGGACAAGACACTTAGTATAAAGAAAACATTTGATCACAAATCATCACTCACCAGTGGGTTTTCAAATATTTGCCAGAGGTCATTGTTATAATGAGATGTGTTATAGTTGGCAGTCGAAATAAGCCTTCCAAACTCATGACGATTTGTAACATACATAAAAACTCCCTGTGGTGGACAAAGAAAAGGTAGTTAGATACTACAAATGATGTCTTCAATGCAAATATCAAATGGTAACAATGGTGTCTTGAATGCAAATATCAACTGGAACCTAAATAAGTCACTGATCCAAACAAATCACAAATTATCGGCATAATCTGTGATAATGTGTAATCAACAACAATTGAGGACAGATGTTGGGAAGGGCTGTGAGAGGAATAGGAATGGGGACACAGGGAAATGCTGGGAACAGTGCAACTTCAGGAATCAACATTCCTTTTTACAATACTAGAAGCAGGGACAAGGGATCTTGCACCTAACTGTGAGGAAATCCAGACTTACTCTCAGTCTAGGCTTTACCAAAACATGTCTTGAACCAATTTCAAGCATATAAATCTAATTGTTAAGTCCAGTGCAAACATACAAATGTAACAAGTGCTGCATAAATGCCTAGACTGAGATAAGTTAAGGTAGTGAGGGTAAGTTTCTTGTTACTGGTACTAGTGTGCTCTGAAGGAGGGTTGCTCTTGGATATAGATGTTACTGCAGGGAAAACTATAATGAAGGTGAATCTGTTAGATCCTTCATTTGTCTTTCCACCACCATGTAGAATAATATGTAGAATTATATGGTTCACTGTATATATAATATCTGGTGCTTTGTCCAGGTTAACCCTATCAAAAAAAGCAGATGTAGCTTATCAAACTCATTAACATCACTTTTCCAAAGGATTCCGCTTGTTAGGACAACACATCTGTCAGTGCGAGATGCATTCAAAACAGGCTCTAGTTTAAAATCAAATGTTTGAATGCCTGCCAGCACATGCACAGAGATTTATGGAACAGAAAAACCATGAAACAACAGCACTGAGCATGAAATGGGGATTTATGGCTTTCCCACACGCATAGAATTTTATCTCAACGTTGTTTCACCCAGTCCTTTGGGACTATATGTTCTGTAATTTGACAACAATGCTTGTGATCTTGAGATTATGCATATGAACCCCAAGCAAGCAAATGCAGAATTAAATGTTAGTAGATACTTTCCTTATAAATCTGCATTAATTATATGACATGTCATTTAGTTTGGTTGGAATATCGCTTTCTAACCATTTGGAAAAGTGATGCCTTGCTTTAAAACAGGTAAATCTTAAATTATGTATGATATAAAAATCAAGATAAGAGGAACCTTTGGGGGTCTGAGCATATGGAATGATTCCGGAGAAGGAGATTCTCTTTCTCTGTGTACTGTCTAAAACGAAGGAAAAGCACCATGTAAATTATATAACGAGACATAAACAGAGTAAGATACACAGAGAGAGAGAGAGACGAGGATAAAGACAAAGCACATGTACAGTGTTAAACTCTACCAGAACAGTAGAGATGCCTGCGCACTCTTGTGTTGAGGTTTTTTAGTGGATTTTCTGCTCAGAAAATGCCTATGCGCTGCCTTTAGGTGTTCTAAGCTGTTAGCTGTAGACAGTTAGAAAAACATCCCAGTTAGTTATTAGCGGTGTAGGTTTTGTAAGGAGGAGCCAAAAGCACACAGCCAAACATTCCCAGTGACACTATGGATGTGAAAAATGGAGAGAGGTAAAAGAGTGATGGGCACATTGAATGCATCACAGAGGCTGCCATAAACGGACAGACACGCCATGCCTTCACGATAATGCACTGATATACTTAGAATACTTGCCAGTTACATCTTGGTCACAGAGGCGCAGCAGATGTTTCAAAGCATTAAGACATCAGACTAAATTGACATATGAAAACTAATACAGAACAATTGCTGTTTTTGGAAGTAAATTGCTTTATGATCTACTGAATCTTTATGAGAAGCTTGTTTCTGCCACAGAGTAAAAACTTTTAGAAAAAGTCACTTTGACTTTTTGTAATTGCAATTTTATAATTCAGTTTTGTTTTTTGTTTTTTTTAAAGAATTGTGTGACATAAACTGACAATTATAAGGAAATCTTTATCCCCCTCAGAATTCCAAATTTACATCACACCATTCACAAAACAGTCAGATAAAAAGTCGCAAAGTTGCAGTTTATACAGTGGCAGAAAGGGACTTCCATATCTACTCTCCTACATTCCTCCCTTATTTCAGTTCAGCTCTATCAATAAAATCCATGACATTTTGTGACTATACTTTTGAAATATCAAGTATACATTCTAACAGTTAATTAAGTTTAATACTTAATAAACATATTAAATATTAAGTAATAAATACTGTTAAGTTTAATACTTAACTGTAAATGTCCATTTTTATTCTTTGTAATTAATAAAACAGCAACCAATTATATTAAATTACATGGCACACCTAAATAGTTTCACCTCCAGACTATTATAAAATAAATGCTATGAATGTTGCTGATGTAGATTAAATACTGTAATTACTATAATTGTACAGCTTTGTGTTCCAGCGGTCATACCAAGTCTCTGGCATTCCTGCACATGGCCATGTCAGGGTCCAATCTCTCCAAGACAAAGACATTCCTCTCTTTGAACTCATTCCGCAGAGTTTGGCCTTTTATTAGGTAGATGTGGGCCATGAAGGGGATGTTCCACACACCACTATTTACACATGGAAAGACAAAAAAATATAGTCATATATCACAAAGTCATATTTTTAATGCTATTTTAAAATAGACTTTGGTAAAAGACATGGCCTGGTGAGCAATGGACATGCTAAAAACCGAGCAACCGAGTTTGAACAGAGTACTCTTTTTGATTCAGAGAAGGATAAATGCAATTTTAAAATGTTCCAGTAAGATTATATACAGTAAAATATCAGTCATTTCTGGATCAAATTCTCCAAGAAACTCACACAAGCTTTCCTTGCACGATGTCAATGTAGTCCTCAGATCTCGCATAATAACCATCTAGGCTCAAGGCTCCCCAAAAGTTGGACCACAATTTTCCATGACGGGTGACAAGAGGGCCAATTATTTTTCTAAGGTGGAAAAAGGAAAAAATCAGCACAGAAATCAGCAACAGTACATATATGATGGGCCTATGCACGAAATAATGCTGCTTTTTTGCCACCACAAGAAGATTCAAAATTATCGGAAAACTGAATGTGATGATGATATCTGATGACCACAAAACAGGATCAGATGTACTGTAGTTTGTACTGATTCAAGTTTCCAGAATGACACTGCATGGTGGCAAGAAGGTCCCCAGGTTTAAACTAGAAGGCCTTTCTGTGTGAGTTTGCCGTGTTCTTGTGTGTTTCCTATATGTTTTTCCCCTTACAATCCAATGGTAATTTGGAAAAAATTAATTTCCTCTGTATGAACTGGCCATCCATCCAGAATGTCCACTGACTGTGGCTTGAGATGCTGGGAAAGGATCCACCATCCTTGTGACCCTACAAAGGATAAGTGGTTTGGAAAACAGGTGGGATGGATGGATTGGTTTAAAGTACATAAGCTGGTGAGACTATATTTATATGGTGTTGTTCCTATAATCGTGAGACTGACCTGAAGTAACACAGTCATGCCCTTCACCTCACCTTGTGACCGTTAACTCAAAAGGCATACAGTATATCACTTTACTGAGGTAAACATGTGATTCAAAACACATAAGTGGAAATTATAGTGTTGGTCAACAATGTGAAAGCAAGAAAAGTTAAATTCCACATTTCAATTTCACCCCACAAGCCAGAGGCCAGCAGAAAGAGTTCCCAAGCCTTCTTAAAATATCTGAAAAAGGGCTTCCTCCATAGCCATGCGAAAGAGCTCTTAAGGTTGTCACGTTAAATGTGACCGAGTTCAGCCTTGTTTCTTATTTAAAGTCAAGTGGCATTATGAGAGTACATGCGATACAGAGCAGACTGTTCCTATGCACCCTGGGAAAACAGGAAGCCACCCATTGCTTATTTTTAAACCTTGAAGGATTTGCATTCAGTCGGCTGTAATGTTCCTGTGGCTTTAGCACATGAGGGATTCAAGTCCGTTCCCTCAGACCAAACGGTTTCTGTGGAAGATTCCAAAGCATTGATTAAAGGGAAACTACCTGTTTTGCTCGATGAGGAGTTTTAGGGTCTGTCGGTTGGTGAGCATCACATCTGCATCGATGCTGAAGTAATAATCACAAGAAAGATCTTTCCGGCACAAATCCCTGTTAGAAAATTGTGAGGTTGTCATTACAAATTATAGCAAAAAATTAAATTAAATTGAGAGAATTCTGCTGAACGTTTTTACTTCCTGAAATGTGACATTTAACTGCATACAAAGGTCAGAGATCTGAATAAAACTTACTTTTCTTATTCCTCCAAGAGCAAAATCTATGAGAACATCTGTCCTATAAGGTCCTTTAGAAAAAAATCTAAGAAAATTAAATACTTGACTATTAAAGACCGGTGTCTGAGTGATAAGATGCTCTGATTACCATTCTTTATTACACGGCTCTCTGGAATGCTTGATTCTGATTGGTCGGTTGAGACATTTGAAGGTTCGTTCTTTTCAAATAATAACTGCTCCAAAGTAATAACGCATAACCATCTTGTGACAAACACTGGACAACCACAATTAACAATGGAAAATGTCAAATACATCTGTTGTTATATATATTCATATGTAGATGTAATAAATTTTCTAATTTGTATGAATGTTAGTCAGGTGGTACTATATCGTTTTGCGCAAGGATGAAAATGTTAATTTAATTTAAATTGTTTCAAATTCATATTTATGTCCAGTTTTTTTTTTTCTTATGTGGCAAGTAGCCGTGTAATAAGCGGGGTAATTCAAGTCTTTGAAAGCTCTGTTCTGAAGCACAATTCGAGGAAACAAACATCTTCTAATGTCTGCTCTGACAGAAACCAGCAAACCAGCTTTTTTTGGACCTACAGTAGTAATTAAGACAAACAACTTGAGTGATATCACCATGTCAACAGCCACTGATGCTAAAAACAGAGCTAAAAAAACGTGTCTACTGCACATCCAGTAGAGAAGCCCTAGAAATATGTGATAGCATATCACACAATACTCCCAAAGCATATGGATGCTTGTCTGTGCAAAACTCATCACCAGTCCAACAATTACATACTGAAGTTTAATTTCTGGAGTTAGGGGTTTATTCAAGTTACTAACTTTGTATGAACAATAGTAACAGTGACACTTAAACAAGCAGCACTATTACTAATACCACATTACTGTTAGAACAGCATTTGTCTGCAGATGTCACTTTAATATGGTGCTAGCTTGTATTCTACACAACTGTATTAAAGGGGTCATATGATGAAATTTCAAGTTTTCCTTTCTCTTTGAAGTCTTACACTGTTTGTGCATAGATAAGATCCCTAAAGTTTCAAAGACCAAAGTCTTTATTAAAGTCAAAACTCGTTCACAACCCTTTAAAACGGCCCTAAAGCAGATTTACGTCACTGTGTGGGTTTATTAAAATAACACAGCCCAAATGTTACACAAAGAAAGGCGGCAGAATTATTATTCTTGATGTAGTGTTGTGGCTGCTGCCATGTTTTGGAGACACTGAGTTTCAATGTGAAAGAGAAACTACTTTGTTTGGGCTTCCAGAAAAGGACACAACTGGAAATAGTGGTTATAGCTTTTCCAGAACATTTAGATGTGTTCAGCGCACTTTACGGAGAACTGATTCCTGAGCCTGATATAGTAGTCTGTCAATGCTGGCTGTGCACAAACGTTATAAAATGGGCCAATTCCAACTTAGGAATTAAGGACTGTCCTTAGCAAGGACAGTCTGGTGCTTCTGACTCACAGCCTGTCACTTGTTTATTTAAAGAATCTGCTGCTTAGTAATCAAACGTGGGTTTTGAGCAGTGTAAAGTCATGCTTGTCGTTGCTCAGATCACAAATAGTGTTACGTTTATGAGGCGCTTAATGCATAAAAAGGCAGTATAAGTCATTATAATTATAATTGATCATAATCAGTAATTATGTCCCCACTGGATGTAACAAATGCCTCGTTTGTAATGGTTAAAAATAATGTTATTTTTAGCAACATCATATTACCAGACATGTACAAGCAAATTAGTTTTTTGGAGCTGGGATGGGAATCTTGTAGACAGCAGTGTAGAGCAAATAGAAGGGTTCACACAAGCTTCCTCTGCATTTTGTTAGTACATTGCTATCAGAGAGGCAGATTTACTGCTTCGTGGTGAGACGGATGTTATTCCTATGTTTTTTATTTGTATGGATCTGAAATGTTCACTGACATGTGGTGAGGGTTTGTGTTTATCTTTGATCAGGAGTTAGAGCTTGAATTGCTTAGATTTGCATTGTAATTTACCTCATTATTTGCATATTTTCGAGAGTGACTCTGAAATTAAAGGGATGCTTACATTCCCATGTTCCTTGCTTCTCCTTGAGTTAAGTCCTCCTCTGGGCCAACAACTTTAAAACTGCCAAATACATCCTTGTTCTCCTCCCAAAACTTTTGGATGTGCTTCTCATGGTAAACCTCCTGAAGAAAAAGACGTGGGACAGGCACGGTCAAAGACAGGTGCTAAAATCCAAAAGGTCAAATGGTTCTCATTGCTTTGTCAGCCAAACACTCACAGTGTTATGAATAAAGAGATTCAGTTTATCTTTGGGATAATCTAAACTCAGGAGCCTCTCGAGGAACTCTGGCAGGAATGGAGTCGGCTGCTCGATGTATATACCAACAGTCACTTGTGGAAATTCCTGTTTAGATAAAAAGAAAAATCTGGTCAAGTTTTTACAATGTTTTTACTTAGGGTAGGTGATATAACCCAACAAAAATATCACAGTAGGAGTCTTTTTATTGCGCAGTAATTGTGTATCGCAATATAAATATTTTGCTTGGGAACTCAACACAATATTTTATTAACCATGTTCATGCATAGATGCTCCAAACTGCTTGTCCTCTATAGAGATGCCGGAGCCTATCCCAGCGTCTTGGGCCCAAGGCAAGAAAACACCCTGGATGGATTAGTCCATCACAGAACTAATACAGGCATACTTAATAACATTGTAGTGGGAGTTTTATATAATGATTTAATTTTATAATTATATATTTAGCACAAATATGGTCACATTGCTTAACACAAATGAAAGGAAACCCAAAAGACTCAATAAAAACTCTTAATTCTTAAATCAGGAAAAATACCTTGTGTAAATTATGTGAATAATGTGAATATAGTATAACAAATATATATCTACAATGGTTAAAATGATATAGCAAAATGATGTATACATTTTTTGTATATAGCAAGAAGCGCTGCTGGAGGTCTGGAAAGTTAAAGCTTCTTTCCCATGACATTGAGTTTAAGGTTATATAGATCTGTCACCACTGTTTTTGTGGTTCTTGACCAGTCTACACAGCTCACTAGATGAAACGGGGCCTGAGTGGCACCATGTAATTTCCCAGTTCCGACCTTGGCTCTCGGTTTCTGAAGGGAGTGTCCTAGAATCGAGCCAGAAGCCTTTAAACCATTACAGACAGAAGAGCAGGGACTAAACAGGAGACTCAGGGGATTCTGTAGAGTCTAGACCAGTACAGTTCCCTTTAACAGGGCCCTTTCAACCTCAGTATAAGCAGTGTGAGATTTTAAACCCTTGTCCCTTTTTCAAGAAACAAACCAAAACCACTGAGCAGATGAGAGTGGTAGGACCCAGCCACTCCCTCGTCCTGACAAACAACAGACTCTGGGCTTCGTCTCATCACCATTACCAGTGCTTTCTAGAAATAACCCAAATGTGTCTGATGTGTTAAAAAAAGGATTGTTGTTTTGCCTGAGGTTGACCTATGACTGAAAGGAAAAGTTCTCTTGCCATTTGTTCTTTAATGTAAACTATTGTATACTGTTACTGATTATTATAAAAGGCAGCTGCTGTAGTAGTTATTTAAGGAAGGGTTAAGGGATCTAGAATATGTGTTTTGTAAGTATCCAACATGCTAGTAATACAAATGCTAATAAGTAAACAGTTAATACAGAACAGTGCTCCTTATTAACTGTTTTTCAATTAATGCTTATTCATATTAAAAACACTATTTTGGAATTCCATCACTATCCTGGGTAGCATTTTCCAAAGCATCATACAACTAAGTAGATGGTAGATCCATTGTTTCCAGTGGTCTTTACCATCAGCTTGTCTCACAATGCTTTTGAGAAATGCAGCCCTGCACAGTTTGTGCTATGAATATATCATAGTGCCTAGACTTATGATTTCTGCCTGGAGGACCACTAAACTGTCTAAAGTTCAACTGATTTTCTACAGAAAGTGTCTACAGATAGTCAGAGACTAAATTACTAAAGAGATTTGGGATCTTTTGATTTGGGCCACTGAGCACCTACCCAGATCAACCTAAAAACATTTCGATATGAAATTCACTCTATCAACACGCTATCATGCTACCTTCCTGTTGCATTCATTCTTGATATGAAAGGAAAGATACATTGCTGCTGCATTTCTGCGCAACTTCATAACGTTCTAGAACCTTCTTAGAAGACCTTAGCAGTGTGTTATCAAATGTTGAGAAATATATCAGTATTATGTGACCTGAATTTTGCTCTGGCAAATATTCCAAGCAGAAATTAGTTATTTCCTCATTTATAACTCAAGCTTACTGGAATGTACTCAAAGACCTTAGCTGAACCCTACGACAAATTTTCAGGACAACCACTTAAAGTTACCCTGTGGATAAAACCCCACATTGAGCAGCCCGCTAAAGAGAGGTCTGGTTGACAGCAACACCCCAGTAAGTGAAACCATCCTAAAACCAAAAGCCATTTCCTGCACCACAGCAGTGCAGAGCTTCCTCTTCCTCAAGTGGCTCCTCATGGGCATTTATAATGTAAGGAATGTGTAAACTAGGAACAGCTAGCTGTTCAGTCAACATATACAAGCATGTATTAATAGAGCTGGAAATGTTTCATTGTTATAAATGGCGATTTCAAGATACAACTTTCTGGTGCTGAGAGGAAAAGGAACAAAAACAGATACTGTGGCTTTCACTTGATGACTCACTTTAAGCTGAGACAAATCCACCATGTCTTGGTCACAGATGGTACAGCCTTGTTCGTAGTTCCAAACATTAGGGATGTAGTTGGCCAAGTAATTGAAGTATATCTGTGGGAGAATAATACAAAAAAAAAACACATTTAAGTATTTATTTATTTTTATAGCACTATTAAATTATAATAATCAAAAGCATTTAAAAAAAAATATTTAAATATTTATTCTACAAGGTCCGGATGATTTATGATCCAGGATAGGATACTGTGTGTACACCCATAATTAATCCCTGTTTGTTGTAGTTAAATCCAATTTTGGTCAGGACAAAAAAACAAAATGAATCTTGCTGTCAGATTTTCATGGCCTACAGTGACTAGAACTATTATTATTGCTGATGTGTTACTTCAATATATAACATGTATCAAAGAATGAGTTTTGTGTCCCATTCGGGAATTTACGGCATAGCGTCGCGGGGAGGGAAATTTCACATTGATATTCATTTTTCATTTAAATAGTGTGACAGATCAAGCAGATTAACCGTTCCAAAGGGAATGATGTTGTTGCTTTTGCAAAAGCATGTTGACTTATGGGAAACAACTGTTTTATCTTAGATCAGGACACTAAAATAAATTTACTTTGTTGCCCTAAACAAGCTTTCCTCAAATTGTGGTGAAAAAGTAAACCTTAAATAATTATGTGCTTTGATTGTTGTGATAAAGGTGTGCCTTTTACAGCAACCCACCCTCTGTGAAGCCCATGGGACATCACATCAAATATTATTTACATCAACAAACATTTGCAATATTTACCTTTAAAGCATATTTGTCATACAGAAACGGAGGACAACTTTCATGAACATTAGAAGGATTTCTGTCAAGATACAATGACAACATTTAATAATTCAGCACTTTTCTCCAAAAAAAAAAAAATCATAGTCTATATTTATAGATTCTGATCTTGAAGGGATATGCAACTGTACTTGGCCGAAGGAAAGCAGCTCTGAGTTTTTGATTCCTGGAAGTCAAGTCTAATCCTTGTTAATTTGTTCACTGGCTGTTGGACACAGATTTTGGCAGAACAGCTGTACACTCTTCTGTCATGCTGCTTCCAATTACATGAAGTTAGACTTTAATAGAAAGGAGGGAATCTTCAATTCAATCCGGCTTCAGCCACATTACAGATGGTATCCAGATGCTATCTTTCATCCCATGTTAGATAGCTTTAGATAATTTAACATTTAAAGTTGGCTTCTAAGACTGACAACCCCGTTGAGACATGGGTCATGACCTCGAGTGCTATGAGGTCAATTGGTTAAACATTACTGACAGAAAACAGGAGTACCTCACTGATTCCAAATAAAGAGAAGTCATAAACCAATCTGCTGGCTTGGCATTCTGGTCACAAGCTACTACTGTGTATCTTCAAGCCTTGTTACTTTTATTGGACCTTGTTTGAGTATTTACGAGAACATCTGTAATCCCCAGGGCAAGTTAAAGACCCTTGAGATCAGAGACATCCATCGGGATGGACACAAGACAGCTTGAATGAATCTTAGAGCGTAAGGGTGAGCTGTGGGTGGATGATTCTTCATTAGAATCTGCACAGATGGTTGCATATTAGGAGAAGATGACTCCACACAGTGCTGTGTTTGTTTAATCTGTCACTGAGGTGCAGAAGGAAAAGCTCTATGGGTCTGAGATTACATTATCATCCAGACATCCTGCTAAAACCTCAAACTCTACAGCTTAACGAAGACAGTTGGGCAATGACTGCAAGATTTTTGGCTGAAGTCTAGTGTTTAATCACAAACAGTACAATTACAGTCTGGGACATAATTTTGATAGTAACTCATGTTGTTTTCTAATGGAAAATACTGTCAGTTTTGCACTTGTGGGAATGTAGACAGACTTTTCCATTTAAATTAAACTGAATATGCCGCAGAATGCACAAATTGAATGCAGAGACAATATAGATGTACAAATAAGTTTTACTACTGACAACCTACGATATCTGTGACAATGATCAGACATTTTTATTTGGATCATTATTTAGAGTGCCACAGTTGAAACTGCATTTAACTGATAACCCCAATAAACCTACTTTCAGACGATGCCTCAATATCTATTAATGTGTCCTAATATAAAATGTCTGCAAAAAGTATATTGTGACCTTAAGCACACAGAAAATGGCAGTAATTTTGATCCAGGTCAACGTTTTTACACTGTCCCCATTTTTACTGACATTAAGAGAAAGAAGACATTCACCTTGGTGTTCACATTTCCATGGATAACGGCTGGCAGACTGTTGTAGACTGTGTTTCTCACTCGCACTCGCTCCGTTCCAAACTTTAGGAGAATTTCATCTAAATTCAAAAATAGATTTGTGCATTTTTAGATTCAGTATTTCTGTTTAGTTCTTTTTAGTGTTCATTTGTTTAGCAGGCAAAAGAAATACAAAATTGTAAGCCTGGGCCCAGAAACTAAATCCCTATATGAGAATTAGTATTAGCGATGTAAAATTTACATCAAAGTTTGATATCCCTTTATTACTCAGCTATGCATGATGCAATATACTGTATGAAAAATGAATTTTAGCAAGTTTTTAGCAAGTTTTATAACCCATTTTGGATTGACTCACCCATGGCTCCATTCAAATTCTGGAAAATCTCACACTTGTGGTCCAAGGTCATGTTAAGTCTTTCCTAAAATAAAGAACAGAAAAAAGTTTGTGTAAAAGTGACCATGTGACTTTTGTCCCTGTGTAAACTGTTTATAGTTGTGTATTTTTAACAGTTGGTTTGCTTTGTTTGAGTGGGATGATACATTTGTATGTGTTTTATAAGTGCATGTGGTCAAGTTACAAGCACATTTTATGTTCTCGCAGAGTGCCTTAAGGGAATAGTTTACCTGAAAATTAAAATCCTGTCATCATTTATTCATCTTAACTTGTTTCAAACCTGTATGAGTTTCCTTCTTCTGTTCATCACAAAATAAATTATTCAGAAGAAAGGTATGGAACGACCATACCTGAGTGAATAAATAATTTAAATTAGTTTTTTTTTTTTTCACTGACCCTCTGAAGTGGATCCACGTAGATCTTTGTGTAGAAAAGCTGATCATCGTCATTATCATGAAGGTCCCACTGGTTCACAATCTTCTGAATGTATGGAGCATACCCAATAATGCCTGTGAAAGACATTGCGATGGGTTTTTTTTAACACGCTTTGTGTTGTAAAAGAAAATATAGGATGTAAAAGAAAGTGTGACGCATTGGTATTATGGTATGCCTGGATACAATAGTTCCAATCTCAATTGTGACTCCTCTAAGAAGGTTAAATCTCACTTTCAATTCTGGTGCGGTTCCTCAAACCCTCAAAACAGTGGGAGAAGTCTGGCAAAAGTGTCTGTCTGACAAGCAACAAGTGTTGTGTGGCCACGTCTAACCTCAGATGGCACAGACTTTCTACATCTAGTCTAGATAGAGGACTGTAATCAGTATAGGACCTCAGCTATGTGCTGGCTCTCTGTGTTTCTGTATAAACCTGCGTACGGATTTCTCATCATTTTCCTGAAGCTCTGACCACAGATGAAAATTGTAGGGCTTGGAGCCCTAGATACCATCATTTGGCAGACATTAGAAGCTATGTTAAGTTACCGCCCTAGACTATTACGTTTTTAACCCCTAATAACCTTTTTCTATAGCCTACATTCATAGGCTGATCTAAAAACCATCTTAAACTCTGTTTAGGAAATCTGGACCGTGCCAGTCTGCTCAGAAACACAATCACATCTCAAATGATTTTACTGGAAATGTAGAATTATCAGTCCACCAAAAGCCAAAAGAAGATAAACAAGGCAAGTTCAGGCAAGTATGATTTAAATGTTAGTTCATTCACTAAATTAGCGGATCGTCTTAGTCTGAAGGCGGTCACCTCAGATGTGGTGACATGAATCTTGTTTTTATTACGGTGCAATAAAGTAAATCCCTTGACATAATGCCCAGGTTCGAAAGCAATAGCTAAAGCCAGATGTAAGGCAGTATGACATGTGGTTTTGATCTAGAATCCAGAACGTTTTTTCCCACCGATCGAAACAACGCTACCTTCAACAAACTTGAATTTGGGCAAAGCAAGGGATGATCGGAAAGAAACAGGCCGTGCCGTGCAGTCATTCTTATTTCCACAAACACATGGGTCCAAATAACAATTCTGGTCCAACTGAAACAAAACAGTAGCCACCACAATCTACGGAGCAGCCGAAGGGATAAAACCAACCTTCAATTTTGGATGTGCAGGCTATCGAACAGGAAGTCCAAAACAAACAAACTTGCCCTGTTAATGACATAGACTCAACGCCCTGACAGGACACTACACAAGACAAAGTGACCACCACAGTCAAAGCAGTAATTGGCCAGATTAAAATAGACGGGACCAGGACTTTAGGAGTTTAAAGGAGAGATGACCACAGGGTTTTTGAGTAAAACAGGGGCTGACATTACTGTTCTTCAGTAACAGAGAGACTGGGTAAGATGGATGGATGCACACGTACACACTCAAATGAAAGCGCTATTCATGAAGACCCCTGAATGAATAGTGCACTATGCCTGGTGGCCCTCAGGAAATTCCACTGGGCGAGTGACCGCCGCTTGCCAGTTTACAAAGAAAACATTTTCTCTATCATATTGTAGCGATAATGAAATTCCGCTGTTTGTCCTTTGCTCACTAAAATCCTCCTGCTTGCATTGTTCTAAACCCTACCAGACAAAACAAACCCACACAGAAGCGTCTGGAGCAAACTGTGCTATGATGATACAGCTAATATGGCAGCTGGCCATGACCTATCCCAGTGCCTGAGTTGAGTAAAAGAGTGACCTCCCAAATGCATGAACTGTGAAGAACAAATATGTTTACAGACTAAACAAATGAATTGTACACATTACTGATATACAGTAAACCAGATTCAGGCCTGTCATATAACCCCGTGCATGCTAACCATTTAATTGAATTGCTTTATATTGTCTTTAACTATTGGTAAGGTAATGACGCATGAAGGCTAGAGACGTTTTGTTCTTATACATGCATAGTTTGTTTTCTTTTTTTACAGGACATTTATAAAACTCAAAATGCATTTACATTTGAAAAGTACGATAAAAATCCAATGACCAGTTGTATAGTAAAAATGTAACCAGATGTGCGCAATGAATAAGCTACCAGAAAAGTATAGTATACACAAATATAAGTAATGTGTATGGCCTGCTATATGCAAATGTCTATGAAACACCTGACAGTTAACATTATGTAAATGAAGATGTCACATACTTATCAGTATTATAGCCTATTGCACAAGTAGACCTGTTCAAAACAAACTTATGCCTTAAACACTTTATTCAAGCAAACATAAACTTTTCTAGCTTTCATGGATGGTTTCTATAACCTTTGAAAGGATATCAATTAAGCCATTCACATGACTTTGGGTGACCTTTTTGGGGGGCTGTATGCATAATCAGTGTAAGATTGTGCTTGATGCAATGTAAATCCAATTAGGCTGATTTGAATGAGTTTTAATCTAATGGCGCTTTTCCACTGCATAGTACGGTACGGTTCAGTTCAGTACAGCTCACTTTTGGGGGGTTTTCCACTGGGAACAGTACCTGGTACCTGGTCCTTTTTTTAGTACCAC